>CM055898.1:80719617-80904617 GCA_029582155.1 Panopea generosa | reverse complement strand
ATTTCAAAACAGACCTAGAAGACAAAGGAACCAATCACAGTGCAGCCACCGTCCTTTTGTAAGTAACCTTAAATATCTCACAAAATGTTTTTAGACTACCAGAGTGAAGATTGATCTGACAACTTCGGCAGTGAGAAGTAAATGGTTATTTAAAAGCAACACTATAGACAACTCTGCCACAGAAGGAACCATTTGTATAATTCAAAAAACCAGACATTCATACTGTGTTCAAGCATAAATAGAGTTCTTGCAGTTTAAATGTTAAAATATGACTTAACCAAATGTATATTTCTGGACAAATGTTGGAAACGTCTAGGACACAGGACTAGACTAAAATTTAAGAGAAGTCTCTGGTAATGGCAGTAATTTGAACCTCCATCTCCCATGTACCAAGAAAAAACAACAGCATTGTGCATGACTGCATACATAAACCAACACATTTACTTAAGTTTCCAAATTAGCAGCTGAGGCATCCAAATATATATGAAATATACAATCTGGACATAGATTCCCTTCAGTTCTTGTCCAGACACTTCTACAATCTGGTTGTAATACTAAACAAGACAAACAAAATAGACAAAAAATATAAACCATGTATGATTATAAACTGTAGTCCACGGAAAATATACTTTTCGAATGTAAGGCAGTAAGAAAGAGTAAGCATAAGTTAGTAGCATTTTGTCCATGCAGCAGCAAACATTATAAAAAAATATACATTTTTAAAAGAGAATAATTTCATTAAAAAATAAAACAGACATTTCTTTTTTCACAATATCTAAGCCATCTCTTTTCATGTTGTTCGCAACTGCTGGGATTCGAACCCAGAACTTCTACAAAAGTGTAGATGTGTTTGCCAGTTACACCACAGAAGCATATCATGTTGTACTAAGATAATGGACTTAAATATTTACCAAATCAAATTATGTAAATTAATAGAAATTGATATTTAAAATAGCCCAAATTTCTATTAATAAAACGCACTCTTGTAACACAGCACTACATGTTTGTTTTCTAATACTATATACATGTAGTATAATAACAAATTTTGTGAAATTAAAAATCAGATCGACTTCTCCTTTTTTATGGGGGAAAACGCTTCAACAATCTGGAAGCTAGTCTTTAATCGAAATATACAGGTATTGATTTCAGGTTGAAACATCTAAAGTATCAGCTGTGTGTTTTATGGTATTTTTTTACATAAATATCTGTACTTTATAAAATGGTTAAATTTTGATATCTTGGTCCCAAATAAATACCCCCATTTTGTAAAATGAATCGCACTGTGGGAGTTTAATCATGTTATACGTTAAGTCTATAATGTATCTGACTGTCAATTCAAGGGTTGTGAGATCCAACTGATTGTTCTTGCGTGTAAAATTTTAATATGTCAAATAAGGGCAATAATTTGCATTTTATTCATGCAAGAGTTATCATTGTAGTATGTTTTATGACTGGGAAGTCTTGTGTTAAGTTTAAATCAAATCAAATACATTGAGTGGTTGATAAAGTATGGACAAGATGGTACTTGCAAGCAAAACTAACCAGAATTTTTAAGTCAAACAAGGGCAATAATTTGCATTATATTAATCCAAGAGTTATCTAACTTAGTTATCACAGTATGTTTGATGACTGCAAAGTGTTTTGTTAAGTTTCAAGTCAATACATGCAATGGATATTAAGATTGGGACTTGCACACAAAACTTCAACCAAGGTGGGACGCCGACATCCGGGTGAGCAGAGTAGCTCTCTTTATTCTTCGAAAAGTCGAGCTAAAAACAATTTGAAAATTGTTTCAGGTAACAAAGACAACTCCGTCAGAATTTACAATGTTTTTACCAAAACTCTAATGAAAACAAAGCAAAAGGACAACTAACAATAAATGTATGTTATAAGTACTGTTCTCTGATTGAAATAATTACATCATGACATGAACAGGGAGGTTACCGACTTATATTTATATAATTATATGAATACATACATCGTTGGAAACCGTAATTTATAATGTGTTTTTAAACAAGAGGCCCATGGGCCTTATCATTCACATAAATCTATTCAGTCGTAAGAAATAACGTTTTGTCAATTTCTCTTAAATAGATTTAGTAAAGTAGGCCTCACTCCAAGGGCAAAACTGTGTGACCCAGGGACATGCAATTCACAATTTTTATAAATGACCCATATATGTCCATAATCATGCTCACTATTTGTTTCCCACTGCTTCTCCTATATTGAGAAAAAGATTACCTTACTATGACCGTTTTCACAATTTTGATTCACCCGTGTGTACCAAAGCGGCATACAATATATCATTACAATTACGGTTATGGTTTTGAGAAGAACTCAAAAAAGTAAATTGTTCCGGACGCATGATGATGGACAAAAGGTCCATTGAGACAAAGTCTCAAGTGACCTAAAAGACCGACTGAGATTAAAGTTGAGGGCATAATGGTAGACTGAATGCATTTAAAGGGTCTCTGTGGCCGAGTGGTATAAGGCAACATCTCAAGATAACTTAATTCTTACCGCTAAGGTCGTAGGTTTTAATCTTGCTCCAAAAACTGTATGTGAGAAAGTTTCCAGTTACTTGCGGAAGGACAGTAGTTCAGTAGTAGACAGTTCCTCCACCAGCAAAACTGGTTAAGCAATATATAACCTGAAATGTGTTAAAAATGGCATTAAACCCGATTAAAAAAAGAGAATGCATTTAAATCACTGTTCTCATTAATTAAAATTTTATAACTATTATATCAACTACTATAATATGCTGACGCACCATGTGTATCAATACAATTGTTTGTTATCATCAAGATTGACCAAGCTATTTCGCCATATTTGGCCAGTCATCCTAAAAGAATGTTTGATTGCTGTGTCTTGACTCAGTATTTTAAAGAAAAATGGACAGATATCATGAAAAAATAAAAAGTTAACGCTTTGAAAGGCAATAAAAAGTAGCTGCAATTTTAGCGAGTAAGAAGGAGCACAGCAAACACATGCCCCACTTGTTTTATTTTGATGCCAGAGTGAACCCTCCATTACTGAGAGCACTTCCGTGCTAAAGATCATGTACTTGTCACATGTGAAGTTGTTGGTTCAAGTCAAGCTATATACATACAATTTATTAGAGATAACCAATTTCCCCTGAAAGGTTCTACTCAGACTTATTATGTTACTTTTTGGAATATACAGAAGACCTTACGATACCTTTTTATGTTTGATCATTATTGCACCTAGAGCACAGCTTGCATTGTCACTACAAGGCACTTTTCACCCATTATCAACTTCCACATGTACACTTTTCCCCCCATGCCATTAACCCTTGCCCGGCGCTGTTATCAAAATTAGGATTCTGGGTAGTGATAATGCCCTGCCTAAATGAATTCTGAGTAGTGATAATGGTTACGCCCTGCTCATCGGAATTATGCAAGGAATGTGAATATATGCCCAATGAAACAGTGATAATAGACAAAATTTAGTATAGATATACTATATTTAGACTTTTAGTACCATGCCTGATAATGTTGTTAAAATACCTTCGCCTGTGCAATCCTATAGCCAGATGTTCTGAACAAGTAGAAAACTGTACAAGTCACTGGCCAAGTAGAAATTTGTACAAGTCACCATTTACAAAAGTTTAGTCTCTTTAATTACTTTAATTGGTGCACATACACATGGTGATTAATTACCACTGACCAGTTAATCACTACTCTGGATCAATTATCTCCAGGCGGTATTCAATAAGATGTCCAAAAATACATAGCTGTAACTGTTTTGATGGCAGCATAACCAGTATAAGCAGGTTAGCCCCATAAGCTCAGTCAGTAAATCATAAAACTTCTAGAATTGAGGTTGTGGGTTAGATCCCCGGGGCTGGCCAATTAAAAACAGTCGTTCCGATGGGTATTTAAATCAAGGATCCATGTGGCGGTGCTATACACTGAGCACACTGAAGAACCAGAAGAAACATACAGTGGGTTTCAATCTGTAACCTGCACTATCCCACTGGAACCTAAAAAGATCAAACTCTTCTCGGGTAATCGCCAATATGGGATGTTTATGTCCGTAAAAGTAGGTAAGCTACTTTCGCGCCAAACACCATGACAACTACAGATATTAAAAAAAGTGTTGATGTTTACAAGGACTTGTATAGAAGGATGGGAAACTTGCATCTCCTGACTAAATGTTGATAAAATAGCACACAAAGGATTACTCATTTGGCATGAGCATTCGCAAAATCTCACCTAGTTGCCTTTCCATCTCTATATAATTCCTTGATGTTTATGTCTATAAATTTTAGGTTAGCAACTTTCACAGCACACATTATGACAAATACAGATATTTAAACATATATATGGTAGATGTTTATGTTTGTAAAATGTTGAGTTAGCGACTTTTGTGCCACACACCATGACAACTACAGATAAAAAAAATTGGTTGCAGTTTATGTTCTCTCAACACACTGTGAGTTTGGGTCCGACTGTAGTTTCAATTTCACATGCTTTTGGCCCACGGGTGTTGGTGGTTTCATCAACCTACCAGTTCATCTACTTTAATTTTGTGTTAAAAACAGGTAGTGGTTTTGTCAACCTTAATTTAGTATAGTGTTATGTGGCACGCCAAATATACAGCAAGAACACTGACAATTGTGGATAGGTGAGAACCAGTTATGGTCTGTTGAACTAACTAGGGCTATAATTATGTCATTGAAAAGAATTAATGAGTAATAAAATATTTAGCATTAGTTTGTTTTAATTTAATTAAAACAATTTTAGGCAAAACACTGATCAATATCATATATATCACCAACATTACTGATGAAACAATCAACCATGTTGATACTTTTTGTAAATATTGCCAATTGTGCAGGAAATTGAATATCATACCCAATGTAGTGAATGTACATTGGTCACTTACAACAGTCTTGATGTAGTTAAAGTGCACTGACTGTATTGGAAGTTGAGCAACGATGAACAGTGTTAGGGGAGTGTTAGTACTTGGATGGGTGACCGATGTTACTTTAATGGCAACGAGGATAAATTTTCGAACCTGTGCCTGTGCGAATCTCTCTTTCTTTGGAATGGGATGGGATATGGCAATGAACTGCTGAAAGCCACAGACTGTGCTCCCTAAAGGTAAAGCGGGGAAGAGTGTAATAAGTGTACATATAGGTCACTAACAACAGTCTTTTCTGTGAAGCTAGCTTTTACAGCGACATGGTTAAGCAACGATGTACAAGATAAGCACTTGGATGGTTGACGACGTCACTTTAGCGATATTCATAATTCTCGGAAGTGATGATCGAAAATACGTTACGGCACCATACAATTGTAAACATCATTAATTATAACCTGTTTCAGCAAGTTCTACCGCTATTTATTGCCGTTTACTCTTAGACACTACCGTGGCAATGCTTTACGCGATCGTGTCCAACTTGCAAACACAACCGTTTCGGTATATAGAAAATCATAATTTACGAGTTTGTGATACATTTTAAAGTGGTAAAGGTATACATTTTCTGTTAGTATTATTCTTTGCCCATGTAGTTGAGTAGTTATGAGTCGGATATTATGAAAATGTGGCGCGATAGCATGGGGTACAAGAACGTTGAGGTCAAAATTGAAATTATCCATGTTCTTCCCCTTGTCTCTATATATGGTTTATGTGTGTATATATATATATATTTTTACATATAAGTACTTGAATTTCATAAAAAACATAAAAAAAAAAATAAAAAAAATTATTATTTAAAAAAAAAATTTTTTTTTTTATTAAAAAAAAAAAAAAATCCCCTCTATCATAGCATGTGACGGATCCCTGTGGTTGAAAACGCAAAAAATATATAAACAGCAATCGGAACACTTTTCATTTTACCCGCTATTACTTTGACCGAAACTTTGCGAAACATATTTACTGCAGAGCAATGACTTTGTCGTCTGGTTTGGTATTTTAATTATCAACTAAAGCTAAGAATTTTATTTATCAAGAAAGTTTAATTATTTTAATATCATTATTACAGTTATTTTTTTTGAAACAAGATTTTGTTAGTTTTATTTTATTTGGAATAATAGGCACGAGGCAACGTATGGGTTAAAGGTCGTCGTGTTTTTTTTTTAAATGCACCACTTCTCACCGAGTTCTAGATGTCGCTCGAGTGATACCGTAACGGGTTCGTAAACGAACTCGCCCTTTGGGCGATTTCGATTTCGACCCCTATTACCGAAAGCATTAACATTTCGTGTTTACTGTCCATCTTGAATTTTAGCGGTAAATAGAAAAATCCGAGGATTCCGAATGTTCCAAGTTGATCATGCGCAGTTAAAGGGAACCTTCTCTACCCATTCCAAAAAGCTCCTAATTGTGCA
Source organism: Panopea generosa (assembly GCA_029582155.1). Taxonomy (NCBI): domain Eukaryota; kingdom Metazoa; phylum Mollusca; class Bivalvia; order Adapedonta; family Hiatellidae; genus Panopea; species Panopea generosa. The sequence goes on along the minus strand of CM055898.1, from coordinate 80,898,261 downwards.
CTCGGAACACCTTGGCTATTACTACGTCTAATACCGAAGATGACGGAATTTGCCGAGTATGTACGATTGCTAATTGTGCTGCGGTTAATCGGAATAAAGTGTATACTTCCGTTAACATTCGGATACTTTCGGCTAAAATTTGTGGGCGGAGCTAAAGAGTGTACCAAATAAGGATCGTAGTAAAGCAAAAACAAACTGGCGGACCTAAATTTACAAAGAGTTTTAGAGAAACAATGCTTCGGAATCCAGCTTAAAGAAGAACAGAAGTACATTATAAGCCTCATATGTGACGGAAAGGATGCTTTGGGAGTCCTACCGACTGGATTAATATATATTATGCGAGTTGTGTGTGTTTCCTGCCATACGTCAGATTTTCATCCGTAAACAGCAATCATAGTAAATAAATCAAATATGGAAATGGTAGAAAAATAACTTTTTTTTTTTTTTAAAAGTTTGACTTACTAAACAATATAACGTAACTTTTTGAAGCGTATTTATACTAAATATATATATTTATATAGGTATGAATTCTTAAAATAGCGTGACTCTAAATTTTGGTCCTGCTCCTACTTATATGAGCATCGAATTGAAACGTTAAATGGGAATGAAATGGGAATGTGCGTTTCTGTATTGAAACTAAGACATTGCCGCTCCCCCCACCGCCTTTCATATTTAAAAAAAACAAACACAAAATACCAAGCATTAATAAAACCACTTTAGTCTATAGCTAGATTGCAGCATTTGGTGTTTTAAATTTAAACATTTTCCGGGCTCGACTTCCCACCAACAGGAATTTTTTTTGTAAGTTTGTTTTGTGTGTTTAACCTCATCAGCGACGCCACCTCTTCTTAACCCAGTGGAAGTTGGCTTTTTATCTTGTAAAAATCTCTTTTTTCTACGTTTGTTTTGTGCGTATATATGTGTGTTTAATCTGAAAATGAGTACATATGTGTAAACTTCAAAACAGAGGCACTTAACATTGCAGCCTAAATTTTGGGGGGTCAAATCTCTATATTCAAACCAATGATAGGGATCAAAACTCTACATTCAAACAAATTATATAGAGATCCAAATACATTTAATCTAAATAAAATTCTGTCTATATAATTCATACGCTCTTGGATTTCATAAAGAGTAAAAGCCAAGAGGTGTTCCTAGTCTGGAGTTCTTAGTAGATTGGAGAGGATTGAACCCGGATTGAACAAGAAGTCAAAAGTCTACAAAATGTGTCCAGAAAGAAGGGTCAAAGCTCTATATCACATTATACAAAAGAAATAGGGTCAAAAAGAGGGGTCAAAACGGCGGCACATATGTACTAACCAATATATAGGGAGTACCTCCCCTGTGCGTTAACCTTTGTGTAGACATGTATTATAAACTTGTGTAGGAAGATTACATGCGAAAGACAAGTAGATAGATAGAATAAACTTGAAATTACATGTAGTTTGGGTAGATATGCACGTAGGTTAGAAAACATGCGGGAATGTTAATGAATATGTTAATAGACGTGCAGCCACGTTAATAGATAATCATGTTAATAATCTTACAGGCATGCTGATAGATATGTTGATAGACATGCATGCATGCTGATAGATATGTTGATAGACGTGCAGGCATGCTGGTAGATATGTTGATAGACGTGCAGGCATGCTGATAGATATGTTGATAGACATGCAGGCATGCTGATAGATATGTTGATAGACGTATAGTCATGTTAATAGCTATGTAAATAGATGTATAGTCACGTTAATAGATATGTTGATAGACATGCAGGCATGCTGATAGATATGTTGATAGACGTGTAGGCATGCTGATAGATATGTTGATAGACGTATAGTCACGTTAATAGCTATGTTAATAGATGTATAGTCACGTTAATAGATATGTTGATAGACGTGAATGCATGCTGAAAGATATGTTGATAGACGTGCATGCACGCTGGTAGATATGCTGATAGACGTGCATGCATGGTGATAGATATGTTGATAGACTGACAGGCATGCTGATAGATATGTTGATAGATGTATAGTCACGTTAATAGCTATGTTAATAGATGTATAGTCACGTTAATAGATATGTTGATAGACTTGAATGCATGCTGAAAGATATGTTGATAGACGTGCATACACGCTGGTAGATATGTTGATAGACGTGCATGCATGGTGGTAGATATGTTGATAGATGTGCAGACATGCTGGTAGATATGTTGATAGACGTGCAGGCATGCTAATAGATATGTTGATAGACGTGCAGGCATGCTGGTAGACATGTTGATAGACGTGAAGACATGCTGGTAGATATGTTGATAGACGTGCTGGCATGTAATAGACATGTTGATAGACGTGCATGCATGCTAGTTGATATGTTGATAGACGTGCAGACATGGTGGTAGAAATGTTTATAGATGTGCAGGCATACTGATAGACATGTTGATAGACGGCACACATGCTGGTAGATATGTTGATAGACGTTTTGGGGCATGCTGATAGATATGTTGGTAGACATGCATGCATACTGGTAGATATGAAGATAGGTGTGCAGGCATGCTGACAGATATGTTGATAGATGTGCAGGCATGCTGATAGACGTGCAGGCATGCTGAAAGGCATGTTGATAGACATGCAAGTATATATTGAAATACCTTTTTTCGCAGCAGGCTGACAGATATGTTAATAGACGTGCATTCATGCTAGTAGATACGTACAGGCATGCTGATAAATACGTTGATAGACGTGCAGGCATGCTGGTAGTTACGTTTATAGACGTGCATGCATGCTCGTAGGTATGTTGATAACGTGCAGGCATGCTGGTAGATATGTTGATAGATGTGCAGGCATGCTGATAGACATGTTAATAGACGTGCAGGCATGCTAGTAGTTACGTTGAAAGACGTGCGTGCATGCTCGTAGGTATGTTAATAACGTGTAGACGTGCTGGTAGATATGTTGATAGACGTGGAGGCATGCTGATAGATATGTTGATAGATGTGCAGGCATGCTGATAGACATGCAGGCATGCCGGTAGTTATGTTGATAGACGTGCATGCATGCGGGTAGATATGTTAATAATGTGCAGACAAGCTGGTAGATATGTTGGTAGACATGCAGGCATGCTAATAGATATGTTGATAGACAAGTAGGCATGCTGATAGATATGTTGATAGATATGCAGGTATGTTGATAGTCGTGCAGGTATGTTGATTGATTACTAGTACATTGATAAAAATGCAAGTATGTTGATAGTCGTGCTGGTATGTTGATAGGTACGTTGATAGATATGCAGGTACGTTGATAGTTGTGGCGAACTAATATTAGAACAATTGATAATTTTACATAGTTTAATAAACATACTTCTCAACCACATCGATCAATAAAATCATTTCAATGTAAGACAAATATAAGTGTATTGATAGTAACAAATCACATATCTAAAGTTTGTAGTTTTATAGTTTTAGTTTGTTAACAGTACCAGTAGTTCAACATGAATAGTAAATGTTCTTTAATAGTTTCACACTGATATTTTCTTTATAGTTGATAATTTGTCTTTAATTGTAATCCAACTGTAGAATTCACTTTAAATCCAATGTATGCAACACTTATAGTAATCCAGTATGAATATCACACACACACCAGAACCTGATTGCCGTCTAATATGCTTAATTTATACTTTACCTATATTTCTTATAGCAATCACAAATATTTAAATACGATATACTGAAAACTATATTAAATTATATTAAAACATTTTCACATATATTTATATCAAAATCAAACTTTAAACATGACATATTAATAATTTCTATATAATGTTTATAATCTATAGTTTAGATCTATATATGAATTGCTCTCAAGTCACTTTTCTATGTAGAACTAGTACTGAGTGTTGTTTTAAGAGGAAATTGGGTTTAGGCTTCAAACTGTTATGAGTGGTCAACATTCTATACGTTGCAAAATTGTCCCATTTTATGTTGTTAAACATTATACAATCTGTTATTTTGTTTAGTTTTATACTGTCAAGTGTTGTTTTATCTAAGTTTGTGACCTACCAGCCATGTTTTGCTTCCCAAATGACCCATCTATCTTTCTGAATGTATTTGTTTAAACTGACACCCACCAGTCTTCATTGAGATGTACATCATGTCTGAAATAAAAGCAGATTTTTTAAATTATGTTAAATAAGGTATATGCTGCAGATGATATCTATCTTTTCTTCTGCCTGTGCAAATTATTTGGATGAGAATGACATTGTTAACTGTTTATTCCCATTTCATTTCTATTAGAATACTTTAACAAAAAGTATTTTCATTTTTACACCTAAAATAACAATGACTGAGAGAATGGCATGTATGTACTCAAAATATTATTATCTAAAGATCATTCTCTAATAGAAATATATATTTTCATTCAAATAGTTCTTCAATCTCTAAACTTCCTATTTATGTAACAAAATCATATAAATATTTAATTGATCTACACAAATCATTCAATCAGTATCATAAACCTAGAACAGCATGAACCTTTAAAAATTCTAATGAAATACTTTTTGTAACATTATTTGATGCATACAAAATTAATGTTAGAAATGAATGAATGAATGCAGTTTTACTGTGTACCAACACATTATACTAGTAGGTTATTTGACAGCAACAGGAAGGAAGATCCCAGGTTCACTCTATAAGTAAAAAAATATATAAAATAAATTAACATACAGATAAAAAACCTTCAACAAATCAATATGCAGAATGAACCTAGAACCTTGATACCTGCAGAACTGCAGAATTTCTTGATACCTGCAGAACTGCAGAGTTTCTTGATACCTGCAGAACTGCAGAATTTCTTGATACCTGCAGAACTGCAGAGTTTCTTGATACCTGCAGTACTGCAGAGTTTCTTGATTCCTGCAGAACTGCATAGTTTCTTGATACCTGCAGAACTGAAGAGTTTCTTGATACCTGCAGAACTGCAGAGTTTCTTGATACCTGCAGAACTGCAGAATTTCTTGATACCTGCAGAACTGCAGAATTTCAGCAAATTTTGGCCACGTGACATTGACAGGTAAAGAGGTGTTTATCTGGTCGGGACGAAAATAAATAAAATAGTTGTTTTTTGGTAAAACTTTACAAATAATTTTAGTGCAATTAGCTTTTGTGTAATTTTCGAACACAATGGACCTAAAATTTTGAACTTTTTGAAGAGAAGGGAGGATTAAATCAGGATTTATGTTTTGACACCACGCGCTAAACGGCGGGAGAAACTCGTGCACATGGACGCCATCTTAAATACCTGTGTTTACAAGTGTTTACAAGTGAATATAAGAAGTGAGGCGTGTAAACAGCAAGCATTTTTATAGCAGCGTTATTCAGACTATACATAAACTGAGATTTACAGTCAAGGCAAGTCTTTATTTTTATAAAAAAAAGTAAAACTGAACTGCAAAACAGTTGCAAAATGCCGCCAAAAAAAACAACAGATATAAGCAAAAAGAAAACCAGAAGTGAAAGCGCATGTGAAGATGCCCATTCGTTACCATCACCTGTTCAGAATACCTCGCCGCCTCGAGATACAGGCAGCCAACAGAAAAATCAGCCAACATTAGAAAAACATTTTAAACAAGTGTCAGACGTAAACCCTAACCAGGAACCGGCATTAGAACATACTCTGGCATCCTTAAATGAGAAACTAAATAAACTAGCTTCACAAGAGTATATTGAAGAGAGATTTAAGAGAATGATCACAGAAGATATTCTCAAAAAATCACTTAAAACTTTACAAACAGAGATACAGGGTCAATTAAAAACAGAAATAACTAAAATCAAGTCAAAGATAACTGTTTGCCAGGAAAATGTCACCACTTTAGAAGCTACAGTTAATGAGCTTAGAAATAAAGTTTCAGACATGGAGACGACAATGGAATCTGTTGTGAAGCAAAATAAAACACTCACAGACAAAACTGTTTCCTTGGAGGACCAAGTGATGAAAAGAGAATTTGTCATTAAGGCTCAAGGGAGACAAATGAATGCACTTGAGCAGTATACCAGGCGAAACTCGATTCGACTATATGGTCTACAAGACTCGAGTGCAACGGAATCTGCAGAAGAAACAACAGAAAAAATAATTGCCTTCTTAAAAAATAAGTTGAATATGAAAATTGGAACCAACGACATAAACATTGCCCATAGGTTGGGTAAGTTCAGCTCCACAGCAAATAGACCAATCATCTGTAAATTCGTGTCCAGACTACATAAGTTGCAGGCGATCAGGCAACGAAAAACACTGAAAGGCACCAGAACTGTGATAAGAGAAGATCTAACATACATGAACGCTAAGTTACTGGAAGAAGTCAGTGCACTAGATACTGTAAAGTCGGCCTGGACAGATCAAGGAAAGATAATAGCTTTACTTACAAGTGACAGGAAGATTGTTGTAGATCACAAGATGGATCTGTCAAAATTGCTATGATTTAACTGTTTAAAAGTGTTTGCTACTGTTTCCTGTACACATGCATATGTGGTAAATGTGTTAAATAGTTATTCTCTTTATATCTTTCCTAAAACAAACATGTGTCAGTTTTACAATGATTCGATTCCATGTAAATTGTATTACCACTACTGCTAACATGTGCCTTTGTTTACAAACTTTACATGCTATAAATAGTAGGTAAAGAGGCTATTAATAGCATTGTCTGGTCCCCGCGTCAGCTTTCTTATTCCCATTTGATAACCTCATGGCGCTATTTATAAATTATGCGTCTTACTCATTTAAACGCTTTATAGTTTGCCGTACGTCTAGTACGTATATATTAAAACTCGTTTGAATGACCGAGACTTCCTTTTAACACGAGAAAATAACAAAACAATTCGTTTTTACAAACTTATATAAATTTCACGAGTTTAAACAAAAATGCCTGAAAAGAATGGGAGATAAACCACAACGACTGTTTGTCCTGTCTACACTGTTCATGCAGGGATAAGTATATTTACCAATTTATGCGTACTTTTGACAGACTTTATGGCTACTACAGTCATAATGGCTATGTATTTTACATTGTTCTTGTGCTATGATTTCAATGTGATTTTTATGTTTTAACTATATCGCTTTATGGTTAAACTAAACAAATTTAAAAAACAACACAGTAGTGGATTTAAGTATACGTAGAGGGACCGTAATAATGAGTATGGTCTTTTAAACGTCCAAAAATAAGTTTAGTTTAAATGAGCATTGGTGTGTAGTCAGGTTTCTAAAAATAGATATCGCACACATTCAGCAATATTACACTGTTATGATCTATTTAACTGTGAAATATGTTACACCATATATTATTTTAATGATAAAATTCTCATTATGTATTCACAATGTGTACTTAAAGTACTAGGAGAGAAATGTAAGTAAGCGGTCTGGTTAGCTCAGTCGGTAGACCTTCCGCACAGTAAGTGAGGCCCAGGGACCAAGTCCCGGACTGGCTGCATATATAACTCATCCTGTTACATGTATATGTTTGTTATTCTTGAACATGACTTTAAATATAAGTGGGATTTAACTTAACTATTGAAAGTAATATTGGTGTTTATTTACTCACAGGTACTGTTTGATAGACTACACTTTATAACAATGATAGATTCTTTCAGCAAATGTAAATAGTATATATGGTATTTAATATGAAACTAATAGGTAAGCGGTCTGGTTAGCTCAGTCGGTAGAGCATCCGCACAGTAAGCGAGGCCCAGGGACCAAGTCCCGGACTGGCTGCATATATTTCTCATCCTGTTACATGTATATGTTTGTTATTCTTGAACATGACTTTAAATATAAGTGGGATTTAACTTAATTATTGAAAGTAATATTGGTGTTTATTTACTCACATGTACTGTTTGATAGACTACACTTTATAACAATGATAGATTCTTTCAGCAAATGTAAATAGTATATATGGTATTTAATATGAAACCTAATAACAGAATCTGTAGCTAACTTTTACAGATACAGTGTAGAGAACCATAGCAGTGTGTGTGTAATAAGAATACAGAATCGTCAAATGGTTTTATATAAGTATAAAATTCTAATATTAGTTACAGACTATTTTTATGACTGAGTTTAAATGTTACAAGCTTTAATGGAAATAAAAAATTGTTTTGTTCAATGAATATGATCAGCATTTAAGGTCTAAGGAATTTAACTATATTTACTGTATGATTAATGTTAATTAAATTACTACCAGTTAATTTATTATTGACATTAGTTATTCTGACTTCTGTTAAATAAATATTCTATTTAAATAATAAACTTAACTTAGCATTGAATGGTAATTTATCTATTATAATAAATACATATGGGCTGTGTGATGTTTAACTGTGGCCAGTCTGAAACCATTATAGCCTAGTCAAGGCTATTCTTAGATTTAAATTGTTGAATACTCTTGACGGGTATTCTAAGATTTAAATTGTTGAATACTCTGTTATTTCTGTATATTCTGTTAATGACTAATTAATAGTATACATTGAACATATGATCCTAAATATTCCACTACTGTCATCAGATATTCTATGTATGTTCTATACAATGACAAGTATTCAGGCTTCTCCACAGGCCATTTAAGCGCAGGGGCATCCCAGCACTTGACTGTCAGAAATCGTATTCCCCTAGTGCTTGAATTCTTAAACAACATTTTACAAAAGCATACTTTCCTCTAAATCATTATTTTTCTTTGCATATATCATCTCATTTTAATGCCTAAAAGGAAATATACTAATTATGATAACTTAAACTGATTAATACAAGTTTTATTAGTAAAATGTATTTGTTGCTTGAAAATTTGTTGAAGGGGTTTATGCGCTCTTACCCTGGCACTTGCATTCCTTTCTGTGGAGAACCCTGGTACTCCTATAGACTAGTATATCATGAATGATTTTTTGTTGTCAGATTGCTGATGTATTTCTCTTTTGTTTTATTTTGTTTTTCTTAAAAATATTTACTATTTATGCAATTTTTGCAGACTTGGAAGTTGACAGTCTACCAAAATGTATGTTTGTAACAGAAAATGAAAATGCAAAGCTGTAGGAGGTGAAAATGGGATATGAAAAGATAACACACCAACATGGTATATTTAATCGATCTTGTGAAACAGTGATCATCCCACAGAACAATCCTTCTGATCAGACATCTGTTGTAATAATGAAAATTGTAATATAGGGTGCTTTTTGTGTTTAATTTTGTGGTTATGTACACTGTTACTGTCTGTAAATCATTATTTAGGTTGTTTACATGCTATTACCTGTATATAAGTGGAAGTTACCACCATTTAAGTTGTTTACATGGAAAACCCATATAAATTTTATAGATACAAATAAAATCCTCTCTTCTCATAAATATTTTACATTGCTGTTAAGTAAATGAGATTCGAAAAAAGCAAGCCATCACTGGAGGGAAATATTTTTTTAGTATTATACTGCCTATCTGTTGAAAAATTAAATGAAATGTCACAACAAATGAGGTATAAGGAGAATAAAGAGGTGATAAAGTCTGGAGTCTTTCTGATAGAAACAGTGGAGGTTTCCTTCCCTCTTAGTAGTCCATTTTATATAACATTATGACAAATAAAGTAACATTTGCATCTATGAATGTGCAAGGGCTTGGCGATAAAAACAAACGAAAAGACACTTTAGATTTTCTGAAAAGTAAAAATTATTCGGTATATTTTTTACAAGATACCCATTTTACAGACAAAGAAGTTAATTATATACATACTCAGTGGGGGTATGTATGCTATTTCAGCAACTATTCCAGTCAATCAAGAGGGGTAGCTTTCCTTTTTAATAATAATTTTGAATTTAAAATTCATGCGGTAGAACCTGACAAAGATGGAAATAAATTAATCTTGAAAACTACAATTTCAAATAAAGAAATTACACTTATTAATATTTATGGCCCAAATAGGGATGATCCAATGTTTTATACAACCCTTAAAAATGACATTTTAAATTATGACGGTTTGTTCATTATTGCAGGTGATTTTAATATGGTCTTAAACCCTGATCTAGATTGTTTTAACTATGTCAATATAAATAACCCAAACGCTCGAAATGTTCTTATTGATGTAATGGTTGAATGTAATTTAATTGATTGTTGGCGAGATCAAAATATGGAAAAAAAGGAATTTACTTGGTTTAAAAAAAATTCGTCAAAGAAAGCAAGACTTGATTATTTTTTTATTTCGGATTCACTTTTAACAGATATAGATACAGTAAAAATTAAGCCTGGACACAGAACAGATCACTCTTTATTAATTTTGACATTTGAATTTGGCAAATTCAAAAAGGGGAGATCATACTGGAAAATGAATAATTCATTGTTAAAAGACCAAAAATATGTCGATGAAATAAAACAAATAATAAACAGAATAAAACTACAATATTCAAAGAAAACGCAACATTTACACATTAACACAATCGAAAATAAAAATTTAGAATTAGAAATAAATGACCAATTGTTTTTTGAAGTATTGTTACTAGAGATTAGAGGAAAAACTATATCATACTCATCATTCAATAAAAAAAGACAAGACAAAAAAGAACAATTACTTTATGAAGAAATAGATAAACTTGAAAAAGAACTTGTATGTGATCAAAATACTATTGAAATTAAGAGACAAGAATTAAATGATATAAGAGAAAAAAAATTAGAAGGTATGAAAATTAGATCAAGAGCAAAATGGATTCAAGAGGGGGAAACAATGTCTAGATACTTTTGTAATTTAGAAAACCAAAATTTTGTATCTAAATCAATGTTGAGTTTAAAACTTAATAATGAACAGACAATAAACGATCAAGATAAAATTATTAAGGAAACAGTAAAATTCTATAAAAAATTATACTCCCAAAATGAAACTGTAGAAGTAGATTTAAATAATATATTTTCTGATATTAATGTTCCTAAACTAAATAATGATTCGAAAAAATCACTTGAAGGTCATATAACATATGAAGAAATATTAGGCTGTCTGAAGAATATGTCAAATTTTAAAAGTCCAGGATTTGATGGTTTTACAGTAGAGTTTTATAAGTTTTTTTGGAAAGACATTCGCCATTTTCTTGTACGTGCGATAAATGATGGGTTTGACAAAGATGAACTTTCAGTCACACAAAAACAAGGTGTAATCACTTGCTTACCTAAAGGAAATAAAGATAAACAGCTTTTAAAAAACTGGCGCCCAATATCACTTTTAAATGTAACATATAAACTAGCATCCGCAGCTATTGCACAACGAATTAGATGTGTTTTGCCATCTATTATAAATGAAGACCAGACAGGCTTTTTACCAGGAAGATATATAGGTGAAAACACCAGGTTACTATATGATATGATGTTTTACTTAGAAAAACAACATAAACCAGGATTATTACTTCTGATTGATTTTGAAAAAGCTTTTGACTCTGTAAGCTGGTCGTTTATCTTTAAAGTTCTCAATTTCTTTAACTTTGGCCCTTCAATAACAAAATGGATAAAATTATTTTATACAAATATAGAATCATGTATTGTTATAAATGGACACCTATCTGAGTGGTTCTACTTAAACAGAGGTTGTAGACAAGGGGACCCTCTATCTCCTTATATATTCCTTTTATGTGCAGAAATCCTTGCTGTTCTGATCAGAAATAACCCAGGTATCAAAGGTATAGATATTGGTGAAAATAAATTTTTGATTTCACAATATGCAGATGACACCTCAATTGTTTTAAATGGTACCGAAAAATCATTGTTAAATACCCTTAAAGTTTTAAAATTCTATGCAGAAATCTCCGGCCTTAAAATGAATATTGAAAAAACTAAGACGGTGTGGCTAGGATCAAGAAAAAACTGTCAAGAAAAATTATGTGAGGAATGGCATCTTTCTTGGGTAAATAAATTCACAATATTAGGTTTAAAATTCTCTGTAAATTTAAATGAAATAATAAATATTAATTATAAAGAAAAAATTCAAGACATTAAAAAACTTCTTGCCAATTGGTCAAGGAGAATTTTAACTCGAATAGGCAAAATATTAGTTATAAAACGTTTAGCATTATCAAAACTAAACCATCTAATTATGGCATTGCCAAGTCCAACTTGTGCAATGATCAAAGAACTAAAATCATTATTCTTTAAATTTTTATGGGACGGTAAACCAGAAAAAATAAAACGTGCAGTTATATACCAGTCATATGAAAAAGGTGGTTTAAAAATGTTTGACATTGATGTTTTCTTTGGCTCCTTGAAATTGACATGGATAAGACGGCTTTTTCAGTCAAACAAACCATATTTATCTATTTTTAAAACTATGTACCCTTATATTATAAATTTCTCTTCATTTGGAGCAGATGTCATTTCTCGACATGTTAATAGAATAGATAACCCTTTCTGGAACGATATATTTAATATTTATAAAAAGTTTTCAACAAATATCGTACCTTGAAACTGGAATAACTTTCAGTCCACTCCATTATGGCACAACCCCCATATTAAGGTCGGAGGATCTAGTATTTTACTGAAACATTGGTTTAAAAAAGGAATATATTATATAAATGACCTCATGAGTACAAATGGCAATTTCTTCACATACAGAGAATTCACTAAAAAATATAGTGTTAACACTAACTTTATCGAATTTGAAGGACTCGTAGCATCAGTCAGACACTACTTAGATAAGTTATCTTTTCAACATTTATCATGCATTTGCCTTAACCCTTTAATACCATATACAATGTCAACAATCCTGAAAGATAAAAAGGGCTGTAGAACAATTTACGAACATTTCATGAATAAAGATTATATTCCAACTTCTAAAAAAAAATGGGAGAATGATTTAAATATTCGAATTAATCTGAGAGATAGTAAGTATTACGCTCTTCCTTTCAATGTCACTAAAGACACAAATTTACAATGGTTCCAATTTAGAATTAATCACAGAATTCTTGGAACAAATTCATTGCTTAAAAAAATGAAGATTACAGAATCCGATGTATGTTCCTTTTGTCAAAGAGAAACCGAAACTATTAAACATATATTTATTGACTGCATAGTAACGCAACAATTTTTTCAAAGTTTTAAAAATTATCTGAATGAAAAGTGCAATACAATAAATACAGACTGGTCATCTTCAGACATAATCTTTGGCAGTATGAAATTCGAAACTGTTATGAATAGGCTGCTATATACTGCTAAACACTTCATATACTGTCAAAAAATGAAAAACAATATTCCTATTTTTGAACCATTCAAACACTATATTAAAATGTTGTATGAAACAGAACGATGTATTGCCAAAAATAACATTGAGGTGGAAAAATTTGATTTGTTATGGAACCTATACATTCCCCTTATATCTTAAAAATAAAGACTATTAATTTTACATTTTTCAGATTTATGTATTATAAAAGTTGCCCTCCAGGATGGCCTCTTTGCTTATTTTGTGTAGACAGTACTTTAGTGAAAATCTCCTGCTGCCTCGATTTTTTCTATTGTTGTTTTTGTTGGGTTTTTTTCTACTTATATATTGTATTATAATAATCCAACTTCTGTTTTATTTTTCATTAAAAGAAAAGGAAAGTGTTTATATAACAATTTTACATCTGGTCATAGAACACATGTGTACTCTAACTAGAGTTTATCTTATTTGTGAAAGCAAATTTTGCAATAATATAAGATCTTTACTACTGTTTACATCAATAGTATAGCCTATATTTTTTGTGTCACAAATGGAATCATTATAATTATAAGGGACTATGTTAAACTATAAATATCTGCTTGGAAATAGTGTTTACACATGTACACTCTTAAATATGTTTCTTTCAAAACAATTGTTGTTTCATTTTATTATTTTTTAATATTTGATTTTTAAAAAAATCAACAACAAAAAAATCCTTACACTACACACCTGTCTCTCTTGAATTCACATATAAGTTTGTTACTTATTCTTTCTGTATATTTATATACATAATTGACATAATATTTTAGTTTGTATGTGAATCTGCTTAATTTTTCATGAAATATATGCAAATGAGAAATATTTTACACTAATATTCAACCAATCCAATAACTAAAAACACATGTTTTATAAAAATTAAGAAATAGGTGATTCTTTTGTGTTTACTGATTCTCAAATAAAGTTAAATTTTACTAGAAAAATATAAAATGAACCGAGGTATTTTTGATATTTTTTTTAAAGTCTTCTCCTTGGCTTTCAATAAACACCATCAATTAACACACAAAAAATTGTGTTTATAAACCATTCCAATTATAGATACCTCTAATAAATATAAAGTCACAAAAACAACCCCAATATAATAAAATTCATGTAATTATTGCCATTTTATCTTTTCTATAAAAAGGGATACACTAAAATACATGTTTAATATTTATTAAGGTCCTACACCAAGCCAGCCGTCATTAGACAACATAATTTTCTTATACTATCATCTGCTGTGTCAAACTATATTTTATTTCTGTTTGATTTTTGTTTTAGCTCGAACTACAATCTATAATTTGTTTAGAATGGTGTGTCCCTTTAAGATTAATGTATATATGTGTATTCGGTGAAAGGAAAAAGAAAGTATACATACCTATAAACGTCGACAGGTCAAGGAACAAAAAATGTATTACATATAAATTTTGTATATTTGTTGAATCAAAAAACAAACATCTAATTCATTTCAAAGCAAAACAATAAGAAAAAATCAGTTTTTCTTTTCATCACATGAATAAACTTAGTCAATAATGAAATAATTTCAAAAACCAAAATGTATGCTTTCTTTTTCCTTTCAGTGTATATATATGAATGTATGTTACAACTTGACTGATATATATATTTGTACGGTTTGTTGAGGGATGGCCCACCCCGACCCTCACAGACCTATTACGGGGTGATTAAATGGATCACTTTTCAGTGATTGAAATTAAAAAAAAAATGTTTATACACTAACACACACTGACATTACTAAGTGAATTACCTCCCTTTATAATAATTTCCAAGATATTAATTTTCAGTTTATTTTTAAATAAGTTCTGATCAATAAATAATCGCGAATTCGTGCAGGTATGTTGATTGATTACTAGTACGTTGATAGATATGCAAGTATATTGATAGTTGTGTAGGTATGTTGATAGATATGTGATGGACGTGTATGGGCAAGTTGATGGACATGCAGCATGTTGATAGACTTGTAGGTATGCTGACTAATATGTTGATAGACGTGTATACATGTTGATAGACATGTAGCTTTGCTACAAGACGTGCAGGCATATTGATATATGTGTAGGCGTGTTGATAGACATGTAGGTAGATAAATTGACATGTATGTAGGTTTGTTAATATGTATATTGATAGGTCAGCATGTAGTATGTTGTGAACATGTATGTAAATAAGTAGCCATGTGGGTATGTTGGCAAATTATATATGCTTCAATTGGTGACATAGGACGATTGCAACGTAACAGTTAATTGCTGAGATACGAGTTCTCTAGTACTGGTTACCTTCCAGGACCCCCCAGAAAGAATTGTTAACGGGTCGTCTGTTAGCCCTCTAAATATTCATAAATGTTTACTTATAGTTTAAATGCATTAATGTTGATACATATTGTAACCATTTAGTCGTTTGTAACCATTGATGTCATGGTGTTACGTGTATGGTTTATACTTTGCAATATTATTTTTTTTAAATGGAGTTAAAGCCATTTTCAACATATTTCAGGATATACACGAATATGACATATCCAGTTTTATTGGTGGAGGAAGACCTCAGAATGAATCTGAGTAGAGCAACCGTCCTTTTGCAAGTAACTGGCAAACTTTCTTACATAAAGATTTTGGGGCGTAGCTTATCAGTAGGAAGACATCTGAGAAGTATTTATAGGAAAAGTTTTGGCAAGTTTCATGAGCTAAAATCTCCTGTTGTACAAGTATATTAGTGTATATGCAACAATGTCTTGTTCAGGTATATATTTGCTATGTTGTTGTACAAGTGTATCAGTTTACATGTAACATTGTATTGTTCAGGTATATATTTGCTATGTTGTTGTACAAGTGTATCAGTTTACATGTAACATTGTATTGTTCAGGTATATATTTGCTATGTTGTTGTACAAGTGTATCAGTTTACATGTAACATTGTATTGTTCAGGTATATATTTGCTATGTTGTTGTACAAGTGTATCAGTTTACATGTAACATTGTATTGTTCTGGTATATATTTGCTATGTTGTTGTACAAGTGTATCAGTTTACATGTAACATTGTATTGTTCAGGTATATATTTGCTATGTTGTTGTACAAGTGTATCAGTTTACATGTAACATTGTATTGTTCAGGTATATATTTGCTATGTTGTTGTACAAGTGTATCAGTTTACATGTAACATTGTATTGTTCAGGTATATATTTGCTATGTTGTTGTACAAGTGTATCAGTTTACATGTAACATTTGATTGTTCAGGTATATATTTGCTATGTTGTTGTACAAGTGTATCAGTTTACATGTAACATTTGATTGTTCAGGTATATATTTGCTATGATGTTGTACAAGTGTATCAGTTTACATGTAACATTTGATTGTTCTGGTATATATTTGCTATGATGTTGTACAAGTGTATCAGTTTACATGTTACATTCATTTGTTCAGGTATATATTTGCTTTGTTGTTGTACAAGTGTATCAGTTTACATGTAACATTTGATTGTTCAGGTATATATTTGCTATGATGTTGTACAAGTGTATCAGTTTACATGTAACATTTGATTGTTCAGGTATATATTTGCTATGATGTTGTACAAGTGTATCAGTTTACATGTAACATTGTATTGTTCAGGTATATATTTGCTATAATGTTGTACAAGTGTATCAGTTTACATGTAACATTTGATTGTTCTGGTATATATTTGCTATGATGTTGTACAAGTGTATCAGTTTACATGTTACATTCATTTGTTCAGGTATATATTTGCTTTGTTGTTGTACAAGTGTATCAGTTTACATGTAACATTTGATTGTTCAGGTATATATTTGCTATGATGTTGTACAAGTGTATCAGTTTACATGTAACATTGTATTGTTCAGGTATATATTTGCTATGATGTTGTACAAGTGTATCAGTTTACATGTAACATTTGATTGTTCAGGTATATCTTTGCTATGATGTTGTACAAGTGTATCAGTTTACATGTTACATTCATTTGTTCAGGTATATATTTGCTTTGTTGTTGTACAAGTGTATCAGTTTACATGTAACATTTGATTGTTCAGGTATATATTTGCTATGATGTTGTACAAGTGTATCAGTTTACATGTAACATTTGATTGTTCTGGTATATATTTGCTATGATGTTGTACAAGTGTATCAGTTTACATGTAACATTTGATTGTTCTGGTATATATTTGCTATGATGTTGTACAAGTGTATCAGTTTACATGTAACATTTGATTGTTCAGGTATATATTTGCTATGATGTTGTACAAGTGTATCAGTTTACATGTAACATTTGATTGTTCAGGTATATATTTGCTATGTGGTTGTACAAGTGTATCAGTTTACATGTAACATTTGATTGTTCAGGTATATATTTGCTATGATGTTGTACAAGTGTATCAGTTTACATGTTACATTCATTTGTTCAGGTATATATTTGCTTTGTTGTTGTACAAGTGTATCAGTTTACATGTAACATTTGATTGTTCAGGTATATATTTGCTATGATGTTGTACAAGTGTATCAGTTTACATGTAACATTTGATTGTTCTGGTATATATTTGCTATGTTGTTGTACAAGTGTATCAGTTTACATGTAACATTTGATTGTTCTGGTATATATTTGCTATGATGTTGTACAAGTGTATCAGTTTACATGTTACATTCATTTGTTCAGGTATATATTTGCTTTGTTGTTGTACAAGTGTATCAGTTTACATGTAACATTTGATTGTTCTGGTATATATTTGCTATGATGTTGTACAAGTGTATCAGTTTACATGTAACATTTGATTGTTCAGGTATATATTTGCTATGATGTTGTACAAGTGTATCAGTTTACATGTTACATTGTATTGTTCAGGTATATATTTGCTATAATGTTGTACAAGTGTATCAGTTTACATGTTACATTGTATTGTTCAGGTATATATTTGCTATGATGTTGTACAAGTGTATCAGTTTACATGTAACATTTGATTGTTCTGGTATATATTTGCTATGTTGTACAAGTGTATCAGTTTATATCTAAAATTGTATTGTTCAGGTGTTTTTATTTAGATCTTTTGTTGTGCAAGTATATCAGTTTACATGTAACATTGTATTGCTCAGGTATATTTTTGCTCTTTTGTTGTTCAAGCATCATTTGAATAGTTTCATTCTGTTAAATTTTCAACGAAATATATGGGTAAATGTCCGTTCACTTGGAAGTGTACATGCAACCTTACATATTCAGTATATATAGTAATCAATAATCCACTTTTCAAAATATAATATTAAATTTCTATTAATTTTAAGCTGTTGTTAAGAAATCCGTGTTTGGATTGAGATGTGAAGTAAGTTTAGATCTATATATGAATTGCTCTCAAGTCACTTTTCTATGTAGAACTAGTACTGAGTGTTGTTTTAAGAGGAAATTGGGTTTAGGCTTCAAACTGTTATGAGTGGTCAACATTCTATACGTTGCAAAATTGTCCCATTTTATGTTGTTAAACATTATACAATCTGTTATTTTGTTTAGTTTTATACTGTCAAGTGTTGTTTTATCTAAGTTTGTGACCTACCAGCCATGTTTTGCTTCCCAAATGACCCATCTATCTTTCTAAATGTATTTGTTTAAACTGACACCCACCAGTCTTCATTGAGATGTACATCATGTCTGAAATAAAAGCAGATTTTTTAAATTATGTTAAATAAGGTATATGCTGCAGATGATATATATCTTTTCTTCTGCCTGTGCAAATTATTTGGATGAGAATGACATTGTTAACTGTTTATTCCCATTTCATTTTTATTAGAAAACTTTAACAAAAAGTGTTTTCATTTTTACACCTAAAATAACAATGACTGAGAGAATGGCATGTATGTACTCAAAACATTATTATCTAAAGATCATTCTCTAATAGAAATATATATTTTCATTCAAATAGTTCTTCTATCTCTAAACTTCCTATTTATGTAACAAAATCATATAAATATTTGATTGATCTACACAAATCATTCAATCAGTATCATAAACCTAGAACCTTTAAAAATTTTAATGAAATACTTTTTGTAACATTATTTGATGCATACAAAATTAATGTTAGAAATGAATGAAAGAATGCAGTTTTACTGTGTACCAACACATTATACTAGTAGGTTATTTGACAGCAACAGGAAGGAAGATACCAGGTTCACTCTACAAGTAATAAAATATATAAAATAAATTAACATACAGATAAAAAACCTTCAACAAATCAATATGCAGAATGAACCTAGAACCTTGATACCTGCAGAACTGCATAATTTCTTGATACCTGCAGAACTGCAGAATTTCTTGATACCTGCAGAACTGCAGAGTTTCTTGATACCTGCAGAACTACAAAATTTCTTGATACCTGCAGAACTGCAGAGTTTCTTGATACCTG
Organism: Panopea generosa; assembly: GCA_029582155.1. Lineage (NCBI taxonomy): Eukaryota > Metazoa > Mollusca > Bivalvia > Adapedonta > Hiatellidae > Panopea > Panopea generosa. The sequence continues at coordinate 80,878,647 of CM055898.1, read as the reverse complement.
CAGAACTGCAGAGTTTCTTGATACCTGTAGAACTGCAAAATTTCTTGATTCCTGCAGAACTGCAGAGTTTCTTGATACCTGCAGAACTGCAGAGTTTCTTGATACCTGCAGAACTGCAGAATTTCAGCAAATTTTATCATCATACTCATACCCTATTCTTGCCATCACTCATATGGCTCCCTGGAACCACACAGGGGTTGGTATTTTAACCACAATAATGAACATCAAGGACTCATATAGAGAAGGACAAGAATACCGCGGAATATATGTCTTGTTTTAATCCAGTAGTAACAGAGAAATGACATAACAACTTCCATAATATATTAAAGAGGGGTTATTTACAATAGTTATTTGACTTGGTGAATTAAGTAACCGCCAAGATTTGCAAAAATATGACACAAGAATTTGCATTATATTCATGCAAGAGTTATCTAACTTGGTAAATGTAGTAGGTTTAATGACTAAGAAATATTGTAGGAAGTATTGTGTGAAGTTTCGATCAAATACATTAAGTGATTTTTGAGATATGAACTTGATGGTAGTTGCACACAAAACTTTAACCAGTATTTCGAAGTAAAAAATATTTAAAAAAAAAAAAAATATTTTAAAATAACAAAAAAAAATATACGAAAAAAAAAAATTAAAAATAAAAAAAGAATAAAAATCAATTTAGATAAATTAAAAAAAGTACTCAGCAACTGCATTATATTATGTAATGCAAGGTGTTAGTTGTAACTATGATCCAAATATGAGTGTCCTAGCACTAGTACTTATTGAGAAATAGTGTAAAAAAAGAAAACTTAACATTGGAGCCTATTAAATGCAAAATTCAGCATCAAACAATGTCAATGGACCATGACATGTAGGTTACACTCAGCATCTGCAGTAAATAATGTGATGCAGGGTGTTAGTTGTAACTATGATCCAAGTATGAGTGTCCTAGCACTTGTACTTGTTGAGAAATAGTGTAAAAACGAAAACTTAACGTAGGAGGTAAATGCAAAGTTCAGCACCAAACAAAGTCAATGAACCATGCAATGTAGGTCATAATCAGCATCTGCAGTGTATAATGTGATGCAGGGTGTTAGTTGTAATTATGATCCAAGTATGAGTGTCCTAGCACTTGTACTTGTTGAGAAATAGTGTAAATATAAATGTTTGACGCCGCCGCCATCACCGTCCTTTGTCGCGGCGAGACAAAAAGCAACTGACTGAGACGTTATGAACATATAAAAATTGAAGTGACATAAAACAACAAAGAACATAGAAGATACACACACCAACAGAGTGCAATTAAATTATTCAAAATAGTTCAAGCCGGTTACTTAAATTCATATCTACTTTGAATATATTTACTCACCTCATTTCTTCATGAATACTCACTGTATTCAGTGTGTTGGATTGACCTCTCTAATTCAACTTCCCTGTTCACCATCATGTAGTCATCTATTATTAATTAAACATAAATAATGATATTATTCATCAAATACAATTTTGGTTAGATACTTGTGTTTCTTTTTAAACTTTAAAATAAACAGTAAATCTACCGAGTATATAAAACTAATTAAAAAAATAAAACCACCAAGGATTGTATAACTTGAATTCTTTCTATTTGTTCTATATAGCCCGGCAGGATAGTGAAAAAATCTTTCAGTTAATGATGCAAGCATGAAACTTTTCATACCTAAAGTTTAACTACTCCTAAATTGGAAAAACACATTAGCCACGTGAAATTTTCGTTACGGCGGCCATTTTCCAAGATGGCCGCCAAACCCTTGATTTTTATTGTATTTACCTATGGTACGTTTCGGTTTTGTGTTACTGTTGTGTTCGGAAACATTGTACTGGAATATAAATGGTTTCTGTGGACATATATAATTATAAGCTTTCTAAACATATCCAGTAATAAGGTTTTAGAAGTGTTTTTGCGAATAAAATAAAAGAAAAGGTTCCTCTTCCCATAATTATTTAGTAGAATTTTTATCATTTTTTTAGGAAATGTGGAAGATAACCAAATTAAAGCTCATAATACGTTTCTTTTATGTCTATTTCTATTTAGGGTAATAGTAAAATTGACAACAAGTGAGATTTAAGCGTCAGAAAACTATTTCATAACTATGAAAAGAAGAAAAACGGAAACTTTAAAATTAAAAAAAATTTCTAAAAAAAAAAAAAAAATCAATGTCGTGTATCTACGGACTGTAAATGAAAATATTTTGTCAAATTAATAATTAATTTCTTAATCAAGTTGATATATCGGTCTTACTAACCCTTATAACAAAAATAATATATATAAAGAGTGGTCGTCAAAGCACAACCTGGGCATACTGGTGACGCCACTGCTGTGAAACTCAGCATGGGGTCCAGTGTCAGCTATTTTTTTTTAATTTTAGTATCCCAAATGCTATCAAGCTTGCCCCACATACATTATCGCCATGGTAAATCTTGTATGTTTGTGAGATAGCCGCACCTGAATTGACAGGGTATGCCAGCGCGGGAGAGCCGAGCCAAGGATAACGGGGCTTTAGTTATCCGGAAGGTGTACAGATCGGACGGGATTTAAATGGCACTGGATGAACGATCGGGCTAGATGTAGGGCTTTTTTTATTTTGGTTCGAATCTAGTTGTATCCCATACACCAATGTGCTTGTTATTTTTTCAAGGTGGTAAAAGGATAACCCCTCGGCCTTGGATTATCAGATATACATTTTGACAGCAATTGTTTATATTGAAAATAATCTAAATGATGACAGATTCGACGGTATTATCGCTATCTAAAGTAACTGATTGGCAGAAATGTTGTCTGTGTCAAACCGTCAAAGATGAGGATCTGAAATCTCCCCCTTCGAGCTATGAGGTGACACCAGATAGGGATGGCTATGCAATGATAGCAAGGAATCTTCCCTTATTTAAAGAAATACATCAGTTACCGATTATACTGGAACCAAAACGGTTAGACGATGGAGATGGAATAGCAGAGACCTTAAGGAAGAACAAAGCTGTATACCATCAGAGCTGTAGACTCCTGTTTAGTAGCAGCAAGCTTGAGAGGGCGACGAAAAGGTCAGCTGGTCCCAGTAAGACTGTGAAAATTCCCGAAAAAAATAGACGGATGAGCTTGGAAACTCAAGTATGTTTTTTGTGTGAAAAGAAAGATCCGTCGCATGATCTCCGCCGTGTCATGACAATGGAGTTAGACAAGAGGCTGAACGAATGTGCAAGGACTCTAAATGATGGTAGACTTCTAGCAATTTTAAGTGCAGGAGATGCTGTCGCCCAAGAACTACAATACCATCGGTCGTGTTTAACAAAACTTTATAACAGGGAGAGGTCACATATAGTTATAGAGGAAAATATACCAAATGAAGACAGATATTTATATCCTCAAGTTTTCTCCGAGCTTCTTGTCTACCTTACAGAAACCATAACAAGTAGCAATGAGCCAGTGTTGTTTCGATTAGCAGATTTAGTCAGTCTCTATCGGCAACGATTGATACAGCTCGGTGTTGACGACCCTAGTATTAATTCAACAAGACTGAAAGAACAATTATTATCTGAAATGCCCGAATTAGAAGCGCATAAAAAGGGGAGAGATATACTTTTAGCATCTACTGAAGATGTTGGTTCAGTTTTATCAACGGCCATGGATTATACTGAAGCCATCATTATCACCAAAGCTGCAAAAATCATACGAAAACGTATGATCGATCATAAGTCCTCTTTTTCTGGAACTTTTGATGACAGTTGTGTAGAAGATTCAATTCCATCTGTACTTCTTCAGTTTGTTTCTATGATACAGCATGGGGCTGACATTAAATCTCAGCTACGATTTGGAGCGTCTAAAACAGATTTGGCATTATCTCAGTTACTTCAATATAACTGCTACACAAAATATCAAACTGAAGGAAAACTGTTACGGCATTCAAAAGATCGTGAAACCCCTTTTCCTATATTTCTTGGACTGTCAGTATACTCGAAGACCAGAAAGAAACACCTCGTCGAATTGTTACATGATCATGGCCTAAGTATATCTTATGACAGGGTTCTGGAAGTTTCTGCTCAACTAGGTGATGCTGCAGTTGACAAATACAAGGCAGAGGGCGTTGTATGCCCAAACATCTTAAGAAAATCTGTGTTCACTACGTCAGCTATGGATAATATTGACCACAATCCATCAGCCACAACAGCCACATCGTCATTCCATGGCACGAGCATATCAATATTCCAACATCCCTCGGCAGGACATGAAGGAACTTTGCAAGAACGATGCCAGATTGATACGAAAGTAAAGACAATCTCCAAGCTTCCTGAATCGTACACAAATGTTCCGCCCGCTTTCTTCGGGAACAAAAATCCTCAACCTCCACATGTCGAAAGCCCAAACCTTCTTACGTCTGTTGATCTTAAACCGGATTTCGAATGGTTACAAAAGGTGTGTCTTTCTGACACGGTTAATTCTGATAGAGTTGACATATCATGGGCGGTCCATCACGCTTCAATGAAGAGAGGCCCTTCATTTGAGGTTACCATTACATCATTATTGCCACTTCTAAGGGAACAAGCTCATTCTGTTGCAACCATTTGTCATTGCTTGAACAAAATCAAGGAAGTTGTATCTCACCTGAATCCGGGTCAAGTTCCTGTGGTAGCTGCTGATCAACCAATATTTGCCACAGCAAAACAGGTTCAGTGGCACTGGCCAGACAAGTACGGCGAAGACAGATTTGTGATTATGTTTGGTGGACTTCATATTGAAATGGCTGCTCTGAAATCGTTAGGTACTCTGTTGCAAGATAGTGGATGGACTACTGCTCTTGTAGAATCTGGAATAACAACTACCGGTACTGCCGATTCATTCCTTTCTGCATCAAGTGTGACAAGGACACGTCAAATGCATCAAGTGACAGCTAGTTGTCTGTATAAGCTTTTGAAGGAATCTTATGAGGCATATGTAATTGAAGTACGGACTGATGACCAACAGGAACAAAGTTTCGAAGATTGGTGTGACATGCGCAAGACCCAGAGCCCGCAATTTCAGTATTGGTATTTGATATTTGAAATGGAACTTTCAATATTAGCCCTGATAAGATCTTTCAGAGAGGCAAATTTTGACCTGTATTGCCAAGCTTTGCAAAAACTAATACCATTCTTCTTTGCAAACAACAATATCAATTACGCTCGCTGGTTACCAATTCATCTCAGAGATATGTTACGTCTTGGTAGCACTCATCCTCAAATAAAGAGTGAATTTATCAAGGGCAATTTCGTAGTTCATAAATCCAAACGTGGATTCTCTGCTTTGGCAATGGATCAGGCCCACGAACATGCAAACGCTGTCATTAAGGGAGAAGGTGGGGCGATCGGTATTACAGAAGATCCCTCTGCGCTTAGAAGATGGATGGTTGCTGGTCCAGAAATAAGCCATCTTGTCAATACGTATGAGGAGATTTCTGAACAGAAAGAAGCAAACGAAGAAGAAAGGCATCTTGAACAGACTACTCATGCACAAAGAACTTTCTTGGATCGCGTCTCAAAGTTGTACAACACTATAAGAGAGATGGATAATCCCTTCATGGAAGAATCAAAAGATCTGTTGACTATTGATTCAAAACAAGTTGCCCACCCGAGTGTAGCTGAAAAGCTTGCAACTCATTATGAAAAGAGCAAGGAAAAATTTGATGAATTTATAGCCAGTCTGTCTCCTGGATCAGAGAGCAAGTTTTATCACCCGATAAAGAAGCAGAAGTTAGCTTTTTTCTCTCAAAATCCAGATGATTCATCTAAAGATATGAAGCAGAAAATACTGAAAGACGATTGTGCACTCTTCTCACAGTTGTTCATATCTTGCCAAGCCAGAGACTGTGATTTGAATGACTTTTTCAAACACGAGAATCAACCTTTCCCTGCAGCCTTGAGTGATGGTGGTAGACTCCATTCATGTCAGAAATCCCAGCTTGCAAGTATTCTTGAGGATGCAGCAATAAATTCTGATGAAAGTCCTGAAGTAGAGGCATTGATTATTGATGGTTCAGCATTAGTAAATTCAATAACACCCAGAATCTCAAAAACATTTGATCAGTATGCCGAACTTGAGGTCCTTCCTAAAATGCAAAAGTATAGCTCAACATATGCTAGAACTGATATTGTGTTTGATGTTTATAAACCACAAAGCCTAAAAGCAGAAACTCGCTCGAAAAGAGGCTTCGGGACACGCCAAAGAGTAACAGGAAGAGGAAAGGTTTCCAAGAATTGGCATAGTTTTATGAGGGACAGTTCAAATAAAACCGAGCTCTTTGAGTTCCTAGCAGATAAGATTGCTGAAAACTGCACAGGTAACGTTGTTTATGTTACTCGAGGAGAGAATGTTATTTGCAATCAGATGGTTGATGTGGATCATTTGTCTCCTTGCAATCATGAGGAGGCTGACACAAGAATATTTGTACATGTCAAACACAGTATTGAAGAAGGAAAGAAGCGAGTTATGATTAAGGCAAATGACACAGATATTTTTGTAATTGCTTTGAGCGTTTTCTCCAATCTCAAAGAACTAGGCTTACAACAACTTTGGATTGAGTTTGGTACAGGCAAAAATTTGAGATGGATACCTGTGCATGACATTACTAATGGTATCACGCAGGAAAAGTCGAAAGGTATTTTATTTTTCCATGCTTTCTCTGGGTGTGATAATGTATCAGGTTTTAAAGGGAAAGGCAAGACATCTTTATGGCAAACCTGGGATGTGTGCCCAGATGTATCTTATGTGTTCAAGAAGTTAAGTAGATATCCCCCAGTAGTAGATGAGATGGATATTCAGATCCTTGAGATGTATGTTGTTTCCCTATACGACAGATCAAGTCCTGTGACAACCGTTAATGAAGCAAGATTTGACATGTTTGCTCGAAAACAGCGTTCGTTTGACGCCATTCCACCTACCAGATCAGCATTAGTTGAACATATAAGAAGGGCATCTTACCAGGCAGGTTGCATTTGGGCCCAATCCATGGTATGCATAATGGAAGAAACCAATCCAAGTGACTGGGGTTGGACGCTTAAAGACAACACATGGAGTGTTGTGTGGACTACACTTCCTCAGATCGCAGATTCGTGTAAACAACTAACCAAATGTGGTTGCAAGAAAGAATGTCGAGGCCGATGCAAATGTCACAAACTGAGTTTACCTTGTACTGCTCTTTGTAGTTGTATCTGTGATACATGTAGTTAGTTTAATTAGCTTGGATTGGATTGGATTGATGCCAGACACGAACTCAAAAAGGGGTTTGTTCAATATTGTATTATTTATTGTGTGTACATATTCTTTAATTTAGTTCTAAATGATGTAGAAAGGCTGTTTGCCTCTTGAAAACTGTTTAGTTGAATAATGTTCATTCTGGAGGAGATTTTGTTCATTGAATATATTGTATTGTTGTTATGTATTAGATAATTTAGATTTTTTCCCGCCAATTTTAGTTCAAAATGGCCGCCAAATGTAAGATAATGATGGCTTTTGCATATTTGTGTTGAAATGTGTATATAGTAAGGTCAGATACTAAGAATTGTAACATTTTATACGTCTGTTGGAATTTTAGGTGCGATTTAGACTGTTTCTCCTTTAAACCTGCATTCAATGTCCGCCATCTTGAAAAATGGCCGCCATATTGAACTTTTTTCGTGGCTAATGTGCTTTTTTGTCAGAGGGATAGATGAGCTTAATTCATGCAAAATATGGTGCTTGCATCATTAAGTGAAAGATTCTTGTGATATTTTGAGTTAAGCTGCCCAGCTAATAACTAAATACTTCTCCTATGCAGTCTAGGTATTATCTCTTTTTATATAATTAAATTTGTTCATGCCAATTTGCTTTCAAATTTTGTTTTTATTTATGATATGTTTGTTTCATTTGGTCAAAAACTGTTATGCATTCATATATGTAAAATAATAAAAAAAGGAACAAGTACAATATAATAAAATAAGCTCATATATATTGGTATTTTACACTGATGATTTGGGTAAACACCACTAAGTTTTGAAAAGTTGGGTTCTATCACATTTATCCAAGGTTCATATTATATTCTGTCTATTACAATATATGATTAGATTATAACTATTGTAGATGTACTCTAAACAGTGCCTTGGGATTTGAATAAGTAGATTAAGGTTAAAACTGGAGAGGTTGAAGGCCAGTCTCAAAGTAATAACAAGCAATCACCATTGCCATATTATATATTTTTGTTTTGCGTTTGATTTATTTAGGTAAACATATATGTACAGGCGCGTAGCGCGGCATACTCAGTTGCTCTGCTGAGTAACATTTTAAATGAAAGCATAAATAAATAAAGGGGCTAACGGGTAAACAGACGATAGAACCAATGAAAATAACAGAAGTGAACGAGGGTAGGGGTAATACACACCAAATGAAGAATAAAATTTTGAAATGTAATCAGAAGCCACCATTTATACTTATATTTCTATAAAATCTCATGCGGAAAACGCTACGTTCCTGGAGTACACATTTCAATATTACGGACTTAGACAACAAAATTTACATATTGGTAGACACTATGTCATATTTTACCTGTATTGATGCTGATTTGCATTCCAACAGGACGTAGATAACATAGAAGCAATATCAGTAGTTATTAATAAAACGGCCTTTAATAAACCCCTTCGAGGTACCTCAATCCATGTCAACATGGCGTTCTAAGCGAATAGGCCGTTACAATGATCGAACCCACGACCCTCTGATCATGGGCTCGGTGTTTTATCACTGTGTTGATATGCGTAAAGATCTGTCTAAGTTAGTATTTAAAAGATAAAACATTAAATTGACAGGAAAGATACATAAAAATAATGGAGATTAAGATCATTGAAAAAAAAAATAGTACAATAATCAACCGTCCGGCTCGGTTTTATACAAAATGTATACATAGCTACTAGTCAAGCCCATACCCTCTCACGGCAACCGGTATAGCGGGGCGATTGACCCCAGTAGCGGGCTCTAAATATCTTAGCTTCAACAGTGTCCTTTTGGATATTTAACTGTTGCCGTTTTGTTTTGAAGCTGTTGCTGCTGTTGCTGCTGCTGCTATTTTCTATGTTGATGGTGTTGTTGTTGTTGTTGCTGCTGCTGCTGCTGCTGCTGCTGTTGCTGTTGCTGTAGCTGTTGTTGTTGTTGTTGTTGTTGTTGTTGTTGTTGTTGTTGTTGTTGTTGTAACTACTGATGTTGTTGAAACTGTTACTGTTGCTGATACTGTTGTTGCTGTTGTTGTAACTGCTGATGTTGTTGTAGCTGTTACCGCTGTTGTTGTTGTTTATTATTGTTGTAGTTGACGAATGAAATTAAATAAAAAATAAATTTTACTTTACGTCGGCATGACATATAAACAGCAAACAAACACATACCGGGAAGTATTCCTGGATCTAGATTATAGCAATATATATGTGCGAATATAAAAAGAACACGCTGTTTATTAATGGTATTTATTTGTATGGTGAAACTTTCCACATATATTTCTTCTTAGTTCCTTGTCTGATAATACCAATGTATTGTTATACCATCGTCAGCTGTAGTCATATTACTATATGTTTTAAATGTTTTTACGTAGCTTGTTTATTTTTCACGACTTTGCTGTTGTGTATATTTAACCCGTTTGGTTATCAACGACCTTGCCATGTTGCTTTATAAATAAGTCTTATACCGATCTATATATAGATGCATTAAAACTTCCCTGTCTTTGTTAAAAGCTAGACATAACTACCTGCAATTACTTTTTTTATATATATTTAAACTACGTTGAAGAATCGATAATCGCAGTTGCGGGAAATCCCCTAAAAGTCCACAATGTGATTCATATTATGATAGAAATTAAGGCCAAGCATAGACATTTCACGTACACGTGTATGTGCAATTTGAACAATCAGACCTTGAGTGTACAGCATGATATGACAATAAATAAGTAATCAGTCGTTATGTATATACATGTTTAAAAGAGAAAGTAGGCTAAAATGAAAAAAATGAATGCAATTCTTGTGAAAACGTTATTTATTGGCCCCGAAAAGAAACGCCATACTCGGATTTTCAAAGAAAGCTAATTTTAAAAAATTGATTTGCGCTGTTGGTAGAGTTTTGTAGCGTATATTATCAATGGTAAATGCAAAAACTTGAATGGTTTAATATTTGAAACTATACTGAGAATATCTTCATTTATTGGTGGGCAGATTGAAGAAATCTAGCCGTGAGATCTGTAAGACAAGGCCTTAAGTTACATATAAGACAATATACTGAGAAATCTAGCCGTGAGATCTATAAGACAGTGCCTATATTTACATACTAGACAATATACTGAGAATATCTTCATTTATTTGTGGGCAGATTCAAGAAATCTAGCCGTGAGATATGTAAGACAATGCCTTTAATTAATTACTAGACACCATTCTGAGAATATCTTCATTAATTGGTTGGCAGTTTGAAGAAATCTAGCCGTGAGATCTATAAGACAGTGCTTATATTTACATACTAGACAATATACTGAGAATATCTTCATTTATTGGTGGGCAGATTCAAGAAATCTAGCCGTGAGATCTGTAAGACAATGCCTTTAATTAATTACTAGAGTATATACTGAGAATATCTTCATTAATTGGTTGGCAGAAATCTAGCCGTGAGATCTATAAGACAGTTCTTATATTTACATACTAGACAATATACTGAGAATATCTTCATTTATTGGTTGACATATAGAAATCTAGCCGTGAGATCCGTAAGACAAGGCCTATAGTAACATGTTTGACACTACACTGAGAATATCTTCATTTAATGGTTGACAAATTCAAGAATCTGTGAGACAAGGCCTATAGTTAAATACTAGACACTACACTTAGAATATCTTACAAATAGAAATCTAGCCGTGAGATCTGTAAGACAGGGCTTGTAGTTAAATATAAGACACTATGCAGGAAATACCTTCATTTATTGGTGGGCAGATTCAAGAGATCTAGCCGTGATATCTGTAAGACGGCCTATAGTTAAATATTAGACAATATACAGAGAAAATCTTCATTTATTGGTTGACATATAGAAATATAGCCATGGGATCTGTAAGACAAGGACTATACTTTAATATTAGACACTTCACTGAGAATATCTTCATTTACTGATTGACTTATAGAAATCTAGCCGTGAGATCTATAGACAATGCCTATAGTTACATATTTGACACTATACTGAGAATATCTTCATTGATTGGTTGGCAGATTGAAGATATCTAGCCGTGAGATCTGTAAAACAAGGCCTATAGTAACATATTAGACAATATACTGAGAATATCTTCATTTATTGGTTTGCAGATTCAAGAAATCTAGCCGTGAGATCTGTAAGACAAGGCCTACAGTTAAATACTAGACACTACACTGAGAATATCTTCATTTATTGGTTTGCAGATTCAAGAAATCTAGCCGTGAGATCTGTAAAACAAGGCCTATAGTTAAATACTAGACACTACACTGAGAATATCTTCATTTATTGGTGGGCAGATTCAAGAAATCTAGCCGTGAGACCTGTAAGACAGGGCCTACATTTACATACTAGACAATATACATGTACTGAGAATATCTTCACTTATTGGTGGGCAGATTCCAAAAATCTAGTTGTGAGATCTGTAAGATAGGGTCTTTAGTTTAACATTAGACACTACACTGAGAATATCTTCATTTATTGGTTGACATATAGAAACCTGGTCGTAAGATCCTTAAGACAAGGCCTATAGTAACATATTAGACACTACACTGAGAATATCTTCATTTTTTGGTTAGCAGATTCAAGAAATTAGCTTTGAAATCTGCAAGACAAGGTCTATAGTTAAACGCTAGACACTACACTGAGAATATCTTCATTTATTGGTTGGCTGATTCAAGAAATCTAGCCGTGAGATCTGTAAGACAGGGACTATAGTTAAATACTAGACACTATACTGAGAATATCTTCATTCATTGGTGGGCAGATTCAAGAAATCTAGCCGTGAGATATGTAAGACAGGGCCTATAGTTAAATATTAGACACTATACTGAGAATATCTTCATTTATTGGTTGACATATAGAAATTTAGCCATGAGATCTGTATTAGACAGGGCCTATAGTTAAATACTAAACACTATACTGAGAATATCTTCATTTATTGGTTTGCAGATTCAAGAAATCTAGCCGTGAGATCTGTAAAACAAGGCCTATAGTTACTAGACACTACCCTGAGAATATCTTCATTTTTTGGTTAGCAGATTCAAGAAATTAGCTTTGAAATCTGCAAGACAAGACCTATAGTTAAATGCTAGACACTACACTGAGAATATCTTCATTTATTGGTTTGCAGATTCAAGAAATCTAGCCGTGAGATCTGTAAGAGATCTGTAAGACAGGGACTTTAGTTAAATACTAGACACTATACTGAGAATATCTTCATTCATTGGTGGGCAGATTCAAGAAATCTAGCCGTGAGATATGTAAGACAGGGCCTATAGTTAAATATTAGACACTATACTGAGAATATTTTCATTTATTGGTTGACATATAGAAATTTACCCATGAGATCTGTATTAGACAGGGCCTATAGTTAAATACTAGACACTTCACTGAGAATATCTTCATTTTTTGATTGACATATATATATATATATATATATATATATATATATATATATATATATGTATATAGAAATCTAGCCGTGAGATCTGTAAGACAGGGTCTATTGTTACATATTAGACACGATACTGATAATAACTTCATTTATTGGTTGACATATAGAAATTATGCACTATACTGAGAATATCTTCATTTATTGGTTGGCAGATTCAAGAAATCTAGCCGTGACTAAGTCCAGAGGGTCCTAAAAAAAAGGTAAAAATTGGAAATTACAAAAATGTTTTCTGAAGAATCGGTGTCATATTTGTTCATATTTGGCTTAAAGATAAGTATTAAGTAGTTAATATTTATAGTTACGGGACTTAGAATTTTACATATAGATACTATTAGAAAAGAGAACATTCTCATTTCTATTATTTATTATCATTATTACTTTAATTTAAATGACAATATATTGTTATCTGTATCATCATCATCAGCATTAGTAGAAGTAGAAGTAGTAGTAGTAGTAGTAGTAGTAGTAGTAGTAGTAACTTATACCAATATGTTTGAAGTGCACAGCTGCCAAAAAAGGAAAATAACTGTGTCATTTTCATTATTTCATCTCAATTATCATTTACTTTTATTATTATAATTTTCATTATTATTTGAATTATTTTAAATTATCATTTAATTTAATATTGAATGAAGGTCTCTCCAAAGAGTCCTTTTTTTATATTGCGTCTCCCAACCACATCGGAAATTCAAATAAAACAAAAGCTATTCATCGTCTAACTGCATTAAAATTCATTGTATAACTCCTATATACGACAGAGTATAAACAAGTAATAAACTAGATGCAGTATTAACTGTAAATTTATTTTGATTAATATTATATAAATTTGTCTTACAATTCTCATGACTGACATTATTTACGACCAGCGCTGTGAGGCATAGTACCACCATTGCAAAAAGGAAGTGCTTCGCATAATGGCGGTTTTAAATAATCCTCATTTCTTCTTCTTTAAAAATGCATTATCCTTATTTTAATGCTCATTTTTTATTTGAATGGTATTATTGATGTATTTTGAACACTTTGATAGCATTGTCATGTTTGAATTGTGAATTTAGAAGAAAAAATGATGCTTGGAAATTGGGGTATGAATACATGATTTCGGAAGTCTACTTTCACTTTGAAAAAAAAACACTCTAATATATATATTTGGTTTAGAAAAATATCAGCTATAATCACACTGACTTTTTTTATATGTTTTTCTAACCAAAACTCATAATATATATATACATATATATTGTGGGAAATTAGACTTTTTTCTATTTTAGTTTTCGTCTGTCCAATGTAAGTACTTTCAGAACTGATTAAGAAAATCATAGGCTGCCGTGCATTTTAAAGAACTACAATTTTGATTTAAGATGAATATCTGAAAAATTCCTAGCAAACTCCTTAAGGGGAGTTTAATAGAAAAAAATGCTTTAAGTCTTAAAAAATATTTTTAAAATGGATAAAAAGCATCTTAGTAACTTTAATAAATAAGATCCGGAAGGTTTGGTAAGTCAAATCTGCGAAAACGTGACAAAATCGATATATAAATAGGAGTGGTAAACTTGAAATGAAATCTCCATTCTAAAAATAGACAGCACTTATCTACTGTTTGGCGATCTTCCCATCATTATTCTGACTCTTTCTGAGATTAAACATTGTTTAGTACGTGTAAACCTTTATAACGAATCAAATTGAATCAATGGAATCAAAATGAAATCAAATGTCTCCTTAAATACATCACACAATGCGTTGTCATTTTAAGCGGGAAATCTATTTTAGTCTAACCTGGAGGCGTAGCCCAAGTTAGGAAAGCCCTTTTCAATATATTATTTTGGCATGTGTATATAGATACTGTTTTGGCAATACGGAGTCATTAAGTATATATAGTCATGGTATATTGAGTATATATAGTCATGGTATATTGAGTATATATTGTCATGGTATATTGAAAAAAATGTTTTGAATTGCTGTACCTGTGTAAATATAACAGCCATTCTTGAATAATTGACACAATGTAATTCTAAAAATGTTTGAAAACTTCCTGCTATTTTTCAATATGTTTATTATTCAATATATAAATCTTTTCAGATTTAATCTGCAAAATTTTCCCTACACCACTTTTATAGTGTTAATTTGATAAACATCTGAAATACTGAGGTGAGACGACTGTTACGGTAGGTGAGAACGTACATGTATAATGTATTTTGCTTACCAAGTAATCTGTGTACTTTTAAATACAGAAAAACAAACATGAACACTATTTTTGAATATGACATTGATGATAAAATTAAATCTTAAAAGTTCGTTTTGACCATTGCAATGTGGAATATAGCAAATGAACATTAACATGGTAGTTTGAACAAAATAGAGTTTTATTGAAAACGAATGTGGTTTTCATGTATAAAATGATCAAATAAAATGAAAAAGAAAAAATCATAATTATCTACATACATGTAGTAATGCACAATCAAAGATTATGTATTACCGTTAGAAATTGTCCTTTAATGGTTTAGTTATCAAATCTTTTTTGTCAACATACATTTTGTTATGTAGGTGAGAATAAAAAATGTTGTAAGATACTTCTTAATTTTAAACACAAGGAGTGACCCGGAACACTAGAAATATTCTACTCGTTTTGGAGTACACTCATTATTGATTTAAAGTTTAATGTGCCTGTTTTGCACGTGGTACTCATTCTGTTAAATTTACACTCTATAGATTAAAACTTTAACTGTAGCTCCAATTTATACTATATAATGAACACGTATTGTAAGTGAAAATGTTTCTTCTCATAAACAGGATAACAAATAGCATCATTTGAACACTTTTAATACATCCTGATATATACACTGTCCAAGAGTAGCTCATCTGATGAAACTACAAGATGGTATAATATGTGTTACATAGGTGATACATTATCATACAAACACATTGTATCATCATTCATATATAGTAAAACCAAAACTGCTTTAAACTTTTCTGGAATGAATCTTCAATTAAACTTCGTTCGGCTTCCTTTAGTTGGTACAATCTCTTAGATTTACCAGCGACAGTCAGACTTTTAACCACTAATAAGATTTTATCCTTACTTACCCAAAATCTCATCACGGTTTTGGGGGGAGGGGTGGATTTATAAACATTACCGTATTTGCCTGCCTTTGTTAAAAAATTAACTTGAATATCATCTGTATCAATCTTGGTAATGTTTCCTATAAACCAGTCTTTATCGTACACTGCTGCTACCCACTCTCCACATTTTGACGTGCCCATTGGATCTTGTTTAGCCTGTTTCAGTTTGTATTTCTGTTTCTTTGTCTGTGATGTATCGGGTGCCTTGGACTTCTGTTTGTTTACTTGTGTCTCATCCGGTGGTGGATTTTCAATTTCTTGGATTTCGTTTTCTTCATATCGGTGGCTTAAGCAGACAATGCTTCTATAGCATTTGTTGCGTTCTTGGGGTTTGGACTATCCTTTACAAGTTGCTGCGCTGTCTCTCTCTTTCCTTCTTTTTGTATCCTTCTGTGTTAACTTCATTCTGTTTCTGTCGCTCTGCTTTGGTTAGCGCCATTCCGTAAAAATGTATTTTCCTTTAGTATGATTTACATTTTAACATTTGTAACCTATTTGTGTGAAAAAAATGGTTAAAACTATCATTTCTTATGAAATTAGAATGTTAAACAATCCGAATTCAACTTAATTTGTTTTATTCTCTAAACCATTTAATGCGGGCATCAAAATTAAAAATGACCTCACCTACATAACATTTTCTCACCTGCATAACAGTTCAATGTATAGGCATTAGATAATTCAGGTGAATAAATTGTTGTAAAAATGTGTCTTAATATTACAGTTAGAAATATTGTTAACACTAATAGATATATGCGGAGTTCACAGAATGCTTACCGTTTCCAGAATAGATTGAATACGCTACTAAAGTGACGACCTCACCTACGTAACGCTAATGTATTATCTAGTATGTTAGTTCTCACCCTTCTGTCCGTGTAAATGGTAATACAATACATTCTCAAACATGAAAAGTCAAAATAAATTACCCGCGTTGCATTTTTTAAGATATATCATAGGGTTTTCACAAAAGCTTAAACTATTATCACCCACGTAACAGTTATTCTATTCAGGGAGAATTTTAGTGTAACACTGTTACTACTGACAATTGTTTAATAAAAAAAAGCTAAAGGACTTCATTACGCAAAGTTTTTAAATACATACTGACAATATCATAATATATTCTGTTAAAATCGTGATCGGAAATATATGCAAAGAAACCAACTTACCTTTATTGATAGAAATATTTCATTTTCAATTCCAAAAACAGAAAAGCAGACGGCAGTACAACTTCCGACGACTCGGTGTGGTATTAAATTAGCTGTTCGGTATTATCAAGCGTATACTGATACCGCATGTATACTCAAATTATTTTCGTTACGTAGGTGATGCGTTACGTAAGTGTGAAAATACAGTTTAAATGTCAGTTTATGTCTTTAGGGTGTTACCGTTTTTAATAGATTTGGTTTTGTTATTACTAATATTGGTTACATTAATGTGCAAATCCAACAAATTCAACACAGACGTGTAAATTATGCAATAAAATACCGTTACGTAGGTAAAGTTCGGAAGTGTGACAAATTTAAAAGAGAATTTAGAGTTGTACATCCACCTAATTGTGGAGTAAAAGGTGACTTTAATTATCTGTTTGTTTAAATTTATCTTTTTACTTCGTAATAAACACGTTATGTATTTTCTAGTATGAGTTTTATTGATTTTAGTAGTACTATGAAAGTACGTTATGGTAGGTGAGACGAATTTGGCGACAATATATTTTTGACCAAAAATAAAATAACCCGGTACTTCTTAGCTATAAAAGTAATCAATATTGATTTTACATTGGTAAGTCATCTGAAAAATCATAACATTTACCTGTGATGTCATGTTTATTGATCTTAGACTGTTTGTTCTAGTTTAGGAAGTATACCGGCGACAGGTGAAAACGTAGTCCTATAATAAATTCCGAGTATACTATTTCGAAAAATATGTGAGAAAAACAAATAAATGCGGTACCGAAGTACTATGTAATAATTTATTAACTGTGGTCAAATATTTGAAAGTAATTCCCGACAGGTATACGAAAGTAATCCACCAAAGGTCTGCGACATCGATATTTTCAAAGTGTGTCAATATTCAAGAATGGCTGATAAATGTATTTTCGTCACTGGTATATATACTCTTATCAAATAAAAACACCTGTTGAAAACCCTTTGAAAACGGCGTGTAGAACGAAAAAGGGGATATATTAAATAGATAGAATAGTCAGCTTCACTTTTATGCCATCGAAGGCTAACTGACTATTAGTTAACCTAACAACTGTTTTCTTAGATCCTTGACGGTTAACCAGTACTCGAGAACACCTCATCTCCGAAAGAAACTGATAACTTTCCCATATGAATTAGCGTTGAGAGACGAATGATGTTGAGACGCAATGTCGTATATCATTATCATTGAGCTTGTGGTCAGCGGGTGGGCATGGCAACGAAATATGGCGGAGACAGCAATAAAAATAAAATTACAAATTGATACTCATATCAATGCCATCACAAGGAAAGCGAATAACACCAGATCCTTTCTCCATCGGAACCTACTACAGTGCCCCAGAGAGACAAAAGCACTTTGCTACACAACCCTGGTGCGACCGCTACTGCTATATGCTGCATTGGTGTTGGGTCCACACACACAACAAAACACAGAAACTTGAGATGGTGCAGCGCAGGTCGGCACGGATGGTTTACTCTGACTACAGGAGAACCCGCAGTGTGTCGCCTATGCTGCACAAGCTCCAGTGGCCAACCCTGCAAGAAAGACGAGCCCAGGCGAAGGTGTCAATGATGTACAGGATCGTCCATCACCTGGTAGATGTGCCGACCATATGCCTCAACACGATGACTACGGTTCGAGGACATGACCGAAGATTCTTGGTGCCCTTCGCCCGGACTCAACTATACCGGAAGTCCTTTTTTTCCAGATACCATCAGGTTATGGAACAGCCTTCCCCAGACATGCGTGAGCTGCCCTACTATAGAAGGCTTTAAGAGGGAAGTACTGTCAACAGCCCTCAGATAGACAGTTCTGGTCGGCGTTATTTAAAATTGAACCACGTAGAATTTTCTACTTTTAAAAATCACTGTATAAACTTTCTCGTACCACGCATACGCCAGTACGTATATATACCAGATGGTATGCTGTACTTAATGGAAGAAGAAGAAGTATATGTACAATATAAACAACACACATATCATTCCTTTTTATAGATTAGTAATTAAATCATCCAAAATAGCTTTACGAATATCGAAGGCTTTTTTTATCAGTTTGGAGACTTTATACAAGAAACCATTTAAGAATTCAATTTATTTAAGGAGGGACGCGCTTGATGGCCTAAGTATTTATTTCAGTCGAATATCAGAATACTTGGTACAACATAATAAGAAGTGATATTTCGTTTCGAACACATTATGAGTAAAATATTTACAAAATCTGTTCGAACGGTCAATTCGATTATATCTACCCGTTTCTATTTCGATAGTATACATGTAAGTTTAATCTCAAGCTGGAAATTAATTTTCGTAAACTATGATTGTTAATTTTATCTAAATAATCCTCATAGCATATCTTGTTTTTTTTTTTCATTTTTACTTTGCTATCAAGTATAACTTTGCTATCAAGTATAACTTTGCTATTAAGTATTATGACCGCTACTCATCAACAAACTATTATGTCAACCGTTCGCCTACTATTCTGTTCGAACCATCATTTCTAAAATGACTCAGAAATGCTCAGAAAACTGGTATGAGCATCATATTTTCAGTGGTGATTTCTAAAATACTGACCATTTAATACATGGTAGTAAAAATGAATCATTGCTATACAAAGCTCTGAAAAAAGAAGAAAAAGAGAACTAAAGTTTTGTTTCTACTTCCTTTGTCTGTAGGTCCGGAGTACTCAAGGAAGATAATGAAACTAGTGGTGTGAGTCCTTCAGAACACACATCTGTATATGTTAATTGTTCAGTATACCGTTAGAATATGTGTTACTATGTTTATGATTATGTCCATAGTTTCAATTAGATACTCATATATATAATTGAATCTATGGCACCTATTATGCTTTTCTTTAGACTTTTCGTTTAATATTTTAAGCATTTCCCCTGGCGTTATTTGTCTATCGATTGTCTCCCCTTGCATATCAAAATCACTTAAATATGATTCCATATTGTCATGCTTTATCTCATTGAAACACCCCTCTTACGGAAGGTCATGGGTTCGATCCCCTGTCATGCCAAAGACTTGAAAAGATGGTATCAGAAGCTTCTTCGCTTGGCGCTCAGCACCATACAACAATAACTCATTAGAAGTTTGGAATTTCAGATAATTCTTTAATTGATATATTGCTGTTGCTATCTGTTTTAACACTTTTAAATAACTTACAAAGAAGTCTTGGACTTTTGTGTTTCATATTGTATAAGTCTCGACATATATTCGTATTATATTGGTGTTCATATACTCTACATATATTCTTGTACATGTAAACCTTTTTACATGATATGAATATCGTTCTGCTTTCTTCATTTGTTCTGACAGTTTTCATATCTCTGTTGAGCTTCTAAATAAGCCGATCTGATACACTTACAGTCTTCAATTAACCATTACATTTTCTTGTGATCACCATGTCTTGTATCATTAAATGCACACTGGAATTGGCGTTAGTGGTTATAATTTCCGAAAATGATTTAACAATTTCATTTATTTCTATCGCTTCGAAATTTACAATTTCCCGTTTGTTGTTTATATATTGATGACGTTTGTCTGTAGTGGCAAGATATTACCAGTTTTTCTTATCATTTCACTTTCACATGTATTTATGAGCAGTATATTACGTATCATCAAGTAATTTAGTACAAATATACAGGAAGCACTTCGTATATCTTTCGATAAAGTGATTGAGATAAGTGAATATAATAATAATTTTTGAGTTCTCGTTTTAATTACATTGTAAACCGTTAATTATGAGCGAGTTTGAATAAGTGGGATATTTGATGATTTGGATCGGTATATGTAACATACTGTGTGACTATTTATAGAGGATTTATAGATTTAGGAAACACAGCACCTATGTTAACTTATCGGTTAGCCAAATTGTGATTCCTTGTGAGGGGTGTTTCACAGAAGAAGGAAATACATGCAATTGTTGTTTTTTTTTATCATTTTTGGGCTTAAATGTTACAACGAAAAATCCACAATATATCTAAATTTTATAGTATCAAAAAAATAGGCGCAAAATGCAACTGTTTTAATAATTTAAAACATTATTTTGATAATAAATTGATAAAAAAAAAGCATCACAAAAATATGTAGATAAAAAATCAATTCAAGAAAGTGTAAAATATGTAGTGGTTTATGTTCACGAGGTATTAAGAATCCTCGTAATACTCTATAATGCCTGCAAAGGTAACTATAGTTTTTTTAAGTGTTTAACATACAAACGGATATAGTAACTCGCCTTTTTCTGTCGGAGAATATACACGTGGGATTATACGTATAATAATGTCTACAAACGGGTCTAACCTGATATACTCTGATAAACTTTCTGTGTTAGATTCAAAGATGACCGCGGTATTGTTGCCAGTCACAATACTAATCGGTGTAGAGACCGTCGTTGGCTCACTAGGAAATGTCCTTATATTAATTGTCTATTCCAAGAACAGTGGAGCAAGCAACTCTTATAGGTACTTTGTGCTGTCGTTGTCAATCATAGACCTCACCACTTGCCTCATGCCAATGCCGCTAGAGATGTACGTCCAGACGCACCCGTACACCTTACAGTATGAATGGACGTGTAAAATAAAGTCGTACCTTTTCGCGTTTTCAGTGTGGGGCTCGGCGACGATACTGTCGCTTTTGACGGTCGACAGATACAGAAAGATTTGCCATGCATTAAGATGGCAAATAAAACCCGGTCAGTCACTGCGGATTTGCTGTTTGTGTATCGTGGTCTCATCAATCGTGACAATACCAGTGTTCCTGGTATCAGGCAAAAATAACCACACGGATAAACTCGGGGATACACATGTTAATGTTTCAACTTGCCAAATATCGAATGAAGATTACGATGGGAAGCTATCACTCATCTATATGACATGCGTGTATATGTTGCCGGTGGCAATTATGATAATCGCCATTGGCTTTTTAAACTGCTTCATAGCACGGAAACTGTTTTGTAAATTGTACAGCAAAGCCGGCACCAGCATCCGGATAGTGAAGCCCGAATACAAGTGCGTGTCTCCTAGTAACGAACGGACTGAAAATACAACTTCAATGTCGGACGTATCACGAATAAATAATATTCCTAGCGAAAATGATGTGATGAACACAACAGCTGTAGATTTGAAAATAAAAGCCACTGTTGAAAATCCTGGAATTATAATGGATGACGATGAAAGAATAGGAAGTGATGATTTTGGTCAAAACTCGGAAAGTGATACGGATGCAACTGAACATATCACAGTAGCAATATCAAGGATGGGACGGGTTACACGGAAAGCTACTGTGCGACGAATTGATAGTTCCTCAAACGCCCGTATCAAAGCCAAAACTATCATTATGTTGACTGTTACATCCGTGTTTATTATTACCATGCTCTTGTACATAGTTCTTACTTCCACTGTAGCTACCAAAGAGGACATTATAACGAATCTACCAGATAATGGCAAAACCATGTATTACCTTTTTATGAGAATGTACGTTGTTAACAGCGCTATTAATCCAATAGTGTACAGTATAATGGATCGAAAGTTTCAGTTGGGTCTGAAGAACATTTTTCTTCGAAAGTAAGTTGAGACTTGCATGATATCCCTAACTAACACAGTCAAGCGGTATATATTGCCGTTTAAGTAGTCCGTAGAGGTCATGACTGTAAGTATTGTTTATAAAACTGAGTGATGAAGATTCAATACAATGTTATGTAGCCGTGTGTGTGACCAGGAACGTTTGCTTCTCTTAAACAAAGTTGGATACATCAATGGATTTGGTGTGTTTTGGCTCCGCCAGCTGAAATATTTGAAAGAATACTGATGTTCGTTTGTCTAATTCTGTATTTTTAACGTCTTTACATTGTAAACACGTATTTGTCTATCAAATGATCGTGTCCGGTTAACACAAACGATAGCGCGTCCGAATATCAATCCAGGAGTCGGCCATATTCATCGACATGCTTGATATTTGACACTGCGTCTTATTGCCATTCGTCTCCCTACGCAAAGGGAAAGTTCAAACGGAAAGTTAGCAGTTATTTGCGTAGATGAGTATGCTCGAGTACAGATTTACCTTCCAGTGCCACAGGAAAGAGTGGTCATGTTACTCGATTGTCTCTTAGTCCTCGATGGTATAAACTAATTGTTCGAATCTACCAAATGCCAATGTTCAAATGCTTTAGTGTTGATGCACCAATTTCATAATACACTGATGTGAAATGAAATGTTCAAATAGGTTTTATTCCTGCTGGTACTAAACTCGTGGAGCAATAGTGATGTAAGCTAAAGTAATGTTAAGTAAGACAAAATAATGATTGCGACGACAACAGTGGTTAGGTGAAAACACCAATAAAATGTTTTTGTTATTATCATTTGTGTTCTATTCTTTGCTTGAAGTGAGATGTAAGGTGCACATTTGAAAGTAATTCAGTGCTGATGTATGAGCCTGGAATAAGAAATGGATGCATGTATAATATACAGAAACATATTTTATTTTGTCGACAATTGTTTAATTAAACTTTTCTTTATAGTTCAAGAGTCGTCGATTGTTAGATATTTTGTACTCTCACAACGTTGGAACGTTGAGTGTAGCCATTTACAAATAGTTTATGCACAATTTTAATGAAGTGAGAGGAAAGACCAGGTATTTTCATTATATAATTATAAATATATTGCCTGGGTGTTTTAAACTTGCAATACTGTCATATACAACAGTTTAACACAGATCTCAAGTATCAACCTAAGTGTGAAACTATTGCAATTGACATTATAACACAAATAATATTCACGTTTTTATTTTTGTACATTCAATGTATTCCTTGCGTTAATCATTAATTCTATATTTTGATTCGTCTCAATTCATCTCATCTCATCTTTGAAATAGAAATATACGAAAATCTAGAAAAACACGTAACAAAAATTTAAATATCATAAATACTATTGTGTATAGGTACATTTTACCATTATGATAAAAATAAATTATGAAATGGATATGATATGTATCTTTGGGGTGGAGATGGTTCATACCCTCTGAAAAGATCAACCGTTATTTAGGACAACCCGACACATTCTCAATAACTTTGAATACAAAGGACCAATATTCCAATGGGAAAAGAATCCCGCACCATTTATATATCTTTAATTCTTCGTTCATGGTCAAGTAGACCAGATAGACAGACAAACGTCTGTCCACAGTATCCTCAGATTGAATCTTTTTGTAATATTAAATATAATGAATCGTTTTCACAGTCATTATATAAAATAATGTTTAAAAGAGTCGATAGAACAGACGGAAGCAATTAAATATTGTCACCATATATGCAAAATATTGGTGCATACAACAATCTTAAAACCTTATTCATAAATAAAATACTGTTGGTTTTATTTACCTCTAAATACGGTACGATACGTTCAATCATTAATTGCAGAAATCATCACAGAAACCTTACATGCAATGCATCATTTGTCTCTATTGCAACAAACGGGTCATAGCTCTGCCAACAGATACCTCATTTTAAGCATATTATCCCTTGTGTTGTAGTTATATATACAACTATATATTTGATATATAGACACGTATAGCTATACATGTGTATTCAAAGGCCCGTTTTATGTTAACCAAGCAGGTTTAAACAGATTTTGGCTGTAAAAGTTTTCGTTCCAACACACTCATGATAAAATCCGCTTCTCGGTAAAATTCATTTGAATGTTCTTGGAATGGAGAAAAACGATCAGGATCTTAAACAACTGTTTGAATAGATTTTGGTTGTAAACGTTTGCCATTCGTGTAGCCAACTCTCACGAAACCCCCGCTTTTCGATAGAAACTATATTCTAGGAAAGCAGAGAACGAACAGGTCTTAAACTACAGTTCAAATAGTTTTGGCTTCAAAAGTGTTGCCATTCGTGTATCCTACCGTCATGAAAAATCCCTTTTTGATAGAAACCTACGAGTGTTCTGGGAACGTATAGAACGAACAGGAATTACGTATAATTATATACCACGTGATTCCCCACTGATGTACTGAGTATGTTTAGATATGACGTATTCTCAAGGAATTTAGTACATATACAGGAAGCGTTTCGCATAGATCTTGATAAAATGTTCCAGTTTAAATTACATTGGACCTGTTAATTATGAAAGAGTCGACATATATCATCACGTAACCAAGACATCACTTTTTTCTGACAATAACCGTGCTTCCACGCCAGTGATTTAATATTGTTAAAGGTAAACTACACCCCCCCCCCCCCCCCCTCTAAATATAACGGAATTAATTCCATATTTGAATAAGTGGCTAATAGTTGCGTTTCTAGACTTGTTAAAGACCCAACCTGGGTATAAAAGGGAGTTAATGGCGGTGGGAGTGTTTTCCCTTATTTTTCAAAACACATTCAGATCTAGGAGAGTAATTTTCAAATCTAAAATAAATTCATGGATTAAAAGATTTGAAATTTGTCATGCAACATTGTCTTAATATTACGCACAGTTCCTGAAAATTTCAGAATAAAATCTGCAATAATTTATTACTTATTGCTTTCAACAGACAATCAGTTACAGAGAAATTTGAATTTTGTGGGAGGAGCAAACGGGTCAATATTTGTCATGTGACCAATGTTTGTAAACAAACTGGCATGCTGTAGCTCACATGGCTGTATTTAAGATGTTATAGTTAAATACAAACTACAAATCATGCAAGACTTACCAAACTTTTAAAAGATTCCTTCTAGTATCCTTTTTTTAATCACCAACAGTTGTATATCATCATATTTAATTGAATTATACAATTGTTCCTATTCTTTATTAAAAAAAAATATGGTGCCACATGAATGAATCATTTTACATGTGTATTATATCACATGAAACAGAAATGATAGTTTTAGATTAAAACTAAAGATAGGGCTTTCACCAGGAATATCATGAATATATATATATATATATATATAAACGGTTTTTGTCTAATGAAA
Source organism: Panopea generosa (assembly GCA_029582155.1). Lineage (NCBI taxonomy): Eukaryota > Metazoa > Mollusca > Bivalvia > Adapedonta > Hiatellidae > Panopea > Panopea generosa. The sequence continues at coordinate 80,852,695 of CM055898.1, read as the reverse complement.
GCTTTTGAAAGTGACTTAAAATTACCAAATCAAAAAACATTTATGGTCTTTTTCTTAATTAGTTATCAGTAAATTCTTATTTACAACTGATTTATTCATCATGATTTCTGCTTTAATGAAGTTGAAGTGTTTTATCTTCCTCCGTGTATTACATTGTTATAACAGGAACCAATTTTGTTAATGATTTTTTTCACTTTTTATTTTGTTTTTGATAGGTGCAGCCTTAACATTGTTCATAATCACCACAATTTATAATTTACAATTAAAACACATGCATGATAAAACACCAACATTAATTAAAGTTTATTATTAGCACAGTCTCTATCACTCTAGGTATTGTGTTGAGAAAAACACCTTTTGCAATTTTTAATCACATCAACATTACCTCAAGTCTAATTCCTAATAAATTCAACAAAGTGTTGATAATTACTTTTTTTATCAATAACATCCCAGTATTAATATACTATCCGAGTATGAATATAATTGTAAGTTCTTATTTCCGTCACTTAAAGTGACAAAAATATCAGCACATAACATGTAACATATCTGTGTATTTTAATTTCCCTCCAAATCATACTTAATGATTCATAATGGGCTATACCAACTTGAATATAGGGATTTTGGGCATATCTGTTAGACTGATTATAATGCTTGAATTGTGATTTAAAATTATTAGGCACATATGTTCATATACATAATTACTTTGATATCAATCAACAACATTATCACATCACTTAATAGTGTTGATAAAACAGTAATTACCTGATAATGATTAATTAAAGACCCTGTAGTCCCTAATGCTAAAGTGGGATGTGATATTGACCCCAGAGTCAACATTCCTGTATCAGTTACAATGTAAACCTTCAGCATTGTTTTACAAACATTTTGCTGTCTGCTATTATCACTGTTCTATTGTTCACTCCCAGTTGATAAAACACGCCCTGCAGAGCAACTAATTTACATCCGATAGTCTGATCGGATGTTGGGTCTTTAAGGCATAAAATTGCCTGCTTTTCGATTGGGTGTTATTCGACCTTGAATTAGGTAGTTGTCTGATTTCTCTTCCCAAATACAAGGGAAATAACTGCATATTCAGGTGTTTGCACAAGTGGCTAATAATAACGTTTCTTGATTAGTTAAACATATGGAGAAATGTTTGTCGCTATGCCGGCAGGGAAATGATACAGACATTAAACGGGGTTTGTTTATCAGTTAATTAGCTAAACAATGTTCCATTAAATGTGATCAATGATTCCGAGCATTATAATTTATGATTTTGCGAATAATGGTACAAGGTATTTATTGTTCGGTGTGTCGTTGTTTTCGATACATGCTTATGTATTATACTTAAATGAAAACTTCTATTACGCTGTAAGTCAACGAGTTTAACTATATTTTCACATTGTCTAAGAAAGGTTTTTATATGGCATCAACAAATATTATTATGTAATTTACAATTTATACGTTGTAGCAATACACTTTATACTCTCATGTTTCTTTGTCGATTATTATGTTCATTTTAGAAACATGAGAAAAAAAACATATCAATAAGTTTCTAGCTCAACTTTAAAAAAAAACACTCTTGAATCTTATATAGAATAACATAGATGTCACAAGAACAACACACCACGATGAAACACGAATATAAACAAATGATTGTATGTACATAAATTTGTAGAAATGCAAAATTAAAATACATACATCACTGACAGTAAATAATCTGAGCAATTATTTGAACATATGTTGCTTATATTAAAATACATTAACTGAAAATAAGTCGAACACTAGTATCAAAATATATTATCGCAAATACATTTAGCAATTATTTCCTTTCTCTTAAAAGACTTAATTAAGATATAAGAGAATACATGATTGAAAATACACCGAACATGTAGATGAAATAATTTGACCATCAATAAAATGGGGAACACGTACACATACATCATGTACATGTACAGTCAGAGAGTGGTAAACCCCATGGTAAACACAGTGGCATTATTGAGGTAATCAGACTAAAAAAACGATAAGGGAATCAGTAATCCAATAATTGTGTTCATATCACTAAGAACATTGTGTTATGGTAACTTTGCCAAAATACGATACAAATTAAGTATAGCAAAGTGGATATGACATGCAATTTTGAGATAGAAATGGTTCATACCCTTTGAAAATATTGATGGAATATTTAGCGTCATTTTATGTCATCGAGGGCTAACTGACGATCAGTTAACCTAACAACTGTTTCCTGGGAGGATCCTAGAAGGTTAACCAGTACTCGAGCACACCCCGTCTCAGCAAGTAACTGATAACTTACCCACTTGAATCAGCGGCGAGAGAAGAATGATAATGAGACGCAATGTCGTATATCAATCATCACGAGACTGTGGCCTGGCAGGGATTAGAACTCTCGACCACTGGATTGCTAGTCAGACACGCTACCGATTGAGCTAATCAGACCTGGCTCTTTGAAAAAATCAACACTTGTCTAGGATCAACAACACATAAATAAATACATACAGGAACACTTTTCGAGCGGAAGATTTTTGCCCACATCATTAATATGGTTTGTTTGCCCGCACTATTGTTCGTTCATGGTCAAATAAACCAGACAGACTGCCAAAAGAGTAAGACTGTCCAAAATATCTATATATTCCGTTGTTGTGAATTTAATTATCTCCCTTTATGAAATTAAATATATATGAATTCACTGTATCTATATGATCAAACGGGTTTATAAATATGTCCTTTATATAGCATGTGAGTAGTCATGAATCCTTAACTGGATCCTACTCATATAAAGCTATCACTTCATGTATGTAAATGTGTCCACCCTGTCCAAATATATAATATAGAATGTCCAAAAAAAACTTCCATAAAGATTTTAAAACTAAAATCATGACATAATTGGCGTAAATATGTTCTAGAGCCATGAATACAAAAACTAGATAAAGATAAGAATGCATATTTATTTGCTCGACTTTCCACTATTATCACTTTTCGGTGTGGCAACATTTTGGCCACGTGATTCCCCGCACTTGCCTTGATACAGTATGTATTATCAAGGAATTGTGGTGTAAGCCGACCATGGATGTTTGTTCTTTATACTACAGTAGTAAAAAATAATAGTTGGAAGGCTTGTCATTCACAGAGAGACCCAAATTACTGTTTGTCAACCTCTGCACTACCCAAATATGATGAGAAATGTAGGGATCATGTGTCATATAAGATATGTCTTTCATTGTTGACAAAGTGAAAGCAGACTTCCCAAATCATGTATTCATACCCCCAATTTCAAAACTTTAATATCTTTCTTCTCAATTCACAATTCAAACACAACAATGCTTTCAAAATGTTCAAGATACATCAATAATGCCATTCAAATAAAAAAATGACCATTAAAATAAGGTAAATACATTTTAAAAGAAGAAGAAACAAGTTGTTTTTATATAACCACAATTATACGACTACCCTCACGGAAGCGTTACCTGTTTGCAATGGTGGTAGTATGCCGTTAGCACAAATATTTTACAAGAAGCCCTTTGCATGGCTCCCGATAAACGGATTAACGTGAGTAGTTATAGCTACCATTTTAGTAAAATTTTAATTGCAATGATAACGTTAATTATGAAAGAGTTAAACAAAGAGGGCAGTTTGATGATTTGGAATTTATATAAATTACTAGTGTTTACTGTGTGATTGATGATTCATAGATATAGCCAGGAAATACAGCATCTATAAAACCATATCGGTTTCCTGGTCTATATTTCCTTGTAGGTTGTGATTTTAAGAAAAATAACGAACTATTATGACAATACAGGAAATCGCCAATACATTTAAAGCATTAACACATAGAAACTAAAGTGCCATTTATAACAGTTGTTATAATTAAAAGCATTTCTAAATTATAGATAAGAAAAATAAAATAAAAATAATTGGTGCAAATAAGAAATCAATTAAAGAATGTGTAAATTGTGCAGCGATTTATGTTCACGCTAGCGAAAATACCACCAAAATCTAAGGATAATTGAAAAGGATTAATAGTTTAAATTGATTTGCGTACATGGACATTACAAATCGTTTTGTCGGAACATATACAAGTGCTTGGATATATTCAATAATGTCTATCAACGAATCTACATTGGAAAACTCTGAAATACATTCTAAATTGTTAAATTCCAAGATGATTATGGCATTTTTGCCTGCGACAATATTTTTCGGTGTGATGGCAGTCATTGGCTTACTAGGGAATGTTCTCATAATGCTTGTCTTTTTAAAGAAGAATGGTGCAAATAGCTCTTACCGGTATTTTGTGCTGTCGTTGTCAATCATAGATCTCACCAGCTGTCTCATATCAATGCCACTGGAGATGTACGTTCAGACACACCCGTACAATGTTCAGTATGCATGGGTTTGTAAAATAAGGTCGTACGTTTTCGCGTTTTCATTGTGGGGCTCGGCGACGATTCTTTTAATTTTGACTATAGACAGATACAGAAAGGTATGCTGTGCATTTAGATGGCAAATAAAACCGGATCATTCAATGCGGATTTGCTGTGTGTGCTTCTTGGTTTCATCGGTGGTGACAATACCAGTTTTTATATTAACGGGCAACGTTAACTTTAAAGAAAAGGTTGGGGATAAGAATGTTACTATTTCAACTTGTCAAATGTATGAAAGTCACGATGAGAATTTTGCACTCGTCTACATGGCATGCGTGTACATGTTGCCAGTCGCAATCATGATGGCTATTATTAGTTCTTTGAACAGCATCTTAGCACGGAAACTGTTTTGTAAAATGTACAGGAAACCCAACACCAGCACCCGGATAGCAAAGCACGAATACAAATCTTCATGTAACGAAGGGACTGAAAAACCATCTTCAATGTCTGACATAGCACGAATTAATAATAATCTTAGCGTAAAATGTGTTAAGGAAAGTGGAACAACAAGGATACATTTGAATAAGAAAGCACCTGTTGAAAATCCTGCAGTCATTAAAGATGTTAAAGAAATAATAGAAATAGACAAGTATGGCCTATCAGAAAGTGGTGGTGGTGCAACTGAACGCATCATTAGTACGTTATTCAGGACGGCACGGGTTAACCAGAAGGCAACCGCACGACAATATGGGAGTTCCTCGAATGAACGTATTAAAGCCAAATCTATCATTGCGTTGACTCTTACGTCAGTGTTCATAACTACCACGGCACTGTACTTAGTTCTTACTTTCATTCTGTCAGCAAATGGTGACATTATAATGAATCTTTCAGATACTGGGAAAGTCATGTATTTCCTCTTTATGAGACTGTACTTTATAAACAGTGCCATTAATCCTATATTGTATGGTGCTATGGATAGTAAGTTTCAGCTGGGTTTAAAGACAATTTTTCGTCGAAACTAAACTGTAGTTTTAGCATGTTGACATTGTTTTTGTATGCTATAACATTATATGACATCCCAGTATTAACACAGCCAGGCGGCAAATGGCTCCTGGAACTGTATTGTCCTTTCATTAAGTATTCTGTAGAACACATTATTAAAAGTACTGTTTGAAAATCTGATAAAGATTTGATATAATGTTAGATGTGAGAATGAGTTAACAAGAACGTTTGCTTAACTGCAACAAATTTGAATAAATCTATGGTTTTAATGCGTTTTTGTTCAGTAAGCTGGATTTTTTTTGTGCTTGGAAACTTCTTTAATTAACAAACATTTTCTTGTTTCTGAAATATTGACATTCAAATCTAAGTTTTTAATGAATTTTAAATTTTAATTTTGACATATTAGTTTTCAAATGTGATGCCTAAATTACGTGATAAACTGATGAATGTGCTGGAGAGCGAACGTATTAAGATTGTATTGGTTTTAAGGCAATGAAAATGATTACATACTCCAAAATGATAAATTCTTCTAATTCGCAGCGAAACAAATGCCAGAGTAAAGAAAAATGATAATGTCTTATTTTTCTTTTTTTTTGTAATGTTTTATTTTGTTCTCCAAAACATTACAATATATTACTATAATACAATTTCAATTTACAGAACATATAGCATTGACGAAAATGTAATTCTTTAAATGACAATTATATATAAGTAGTTTTATGATTACATATTTTTTCTGTAAAATGGCATATTTTAAATATATATCATTTAGAAAGTTTATTCAATCATCACATAATTATGGTGTTATATGTTACAATTATAACCGTAAGTTGATCATTTTAAGAAGATATTCTATGTTTAAATTTAATGTCTCGTCAAGATGTAACCAAGTTGGTTGTTTTCCATCGTTAGTTACCTTTATTATGCGACCATATCGCCATAACAGAAACAGTTCTAGACAACCGACCTTATTTACATTTGCTGAAATTCGTCATCCGAAATTGACAATCTACAAACATTGAAAAAAAAATGGATTTAAGAAAACAAATACTAATACTAGTAGTTAGTGAAGTCTGATACGATGCGTATTATCAGTAGTGATTAAAGCCATATGGCAAAAATTTATTGCGACAACAATAGTGGTCAAGTAACAACAACAACAACAACGACGACGACGACGACGACAACAACAACAACAACAACAACAACAGCAACAGCAGCAGCAACAACAAAAACAACAACAAAAACAGCAACAACAACAACAGCAGCAACAACAACAAAACATATACTCTGTTATATAGCTTGTGATTTCTTAAAAACCATAATATTGACATTAGTAATCATAACAACACGTCCCGAGGCACCGTCTCCTTTTTTCGCAATGTATAAATGAATAAAATACTGTTGACATTTGTATTCCGTTCTGTTGTTGAAAGTGTTTAGTTTTAACCTATTAATTGAACTTCGATTGTGAAATAAGTTCTTATAGCTTCACGCTCGAAGTCTCACTGGGTAGAACTAAGAACTAACTATATACTAAGCATATGCAGAAAAAGTGTCTTGCCCAAGGACACAACACATAGCTGTGGCGGAGGATCGAACGCTTTTAACTTGAGTTTACATTTTTGTAATACCGTAATGACTCCGTTGCTTTCCGAGTGTGTTCGGAAGTACACAAATAAATACTGTTCAAGTGGTAGTGTGCGGATTAAGACCGTTAGATAAGGGGTTTATTAACAAGAAATGTTATGGCTTCACTAATATTATGTATCGTTATTGAGTTTGTTTGTTTTTTAAATATATTGACGTCTGCAATAAAACTGTGTCGAACGTATAAGTACGCAAATATATTATTTATACGCACTGGAAAACAATGAGTACGGAATACTAGTTTGGTCTAGTAACCCTTGCTCAGGATCCTCCCTTGCATATACGCGGATACTATCGCACGTGCTATTACGTCACAAATCACTTAATCGCAGTCAATATTGAGAGGCTACCAAGGGTGGTTTGTTAACGGTTATTAAAATAGGAATTTTATTTTTAATTTTATATGAACGATTCGTCGCTTACGTGCAGTAAATTAGCTCGTGGGTTCCAGTTCATAAATACACGGAGGGGAATAAAAGGGATGTTCTAAAAACTATCTTACCGCAAGCAGTTATTTAATTTTAACTGCATCCCCTACAGTTCCAATACTATGTTTCTATCTTAAGTGAATTGATCATATATTACCGACCGACGAGTTTCCGAACAAGCTTTGTAACTTCCCGATTTCTGCCGAAGGTGTGTACCGGAAAGAGACGAACATTAATTTGTAAACAAAACCCGTTCTTAATTATGAACTAATAATGTGCTTTATATTTATTTTTTCGTTTACAAAGTCTCTCAGTGATCAAATAAACATGTATTCTATCATTCGGAAGAGTAAAACTGTTTTAAATTAAAACAAAAAACGACCGTTTCGGAAGTTTAATGAGCCTGTTAGCCCTCGATGACATAACAATGACGCAAAATATTAATTCATTCATTTCTAGATTTTTATAGCCTGTACTTTAACACTATTAAAAAGGTCTACAAGTTTTCTGTATATTCGGTCTTTTCTAGTAACAACAAGAGTATGTGTAGGTATCTGATGCCGTTGTAGAAGCCAAACGCCACCCACGATTTAAGAAAGCTTTGTTAATAAACAAAATATCAATGTGTTCTAGCAAGTATAGAGATATACCGACAGAGGGATGGGCAAACAATTCAAAACAGGAAGAACAAGAAAACCACTTCGCAAATGTGATTTATCAGGGGCCAATTATGTTCATAGTGGGATGAGTAGACTTTATTGAACAGATTCTTTGTAAGACAACAGTCCGTTTGTTAAATTTAGCAATTAACATTACTTTCCGTTTTCATTTATCAGATCACTTAGTGTTAAAACTGTGACTTGTTTTTGTTTGAATTCAAACAGATCACTTGATGATAAAGTATTAGGAATTCCTTTAACGATATGCTTGTACGATCCGTTTGCGTAATATCAAATTTTAAATAGTTTCCTCTGTCACATGAGATAATGTCTGATAATTAATGCTCAATATAGTTATGTAATTTTATAATGATTTTGAATAGGGTTTAACGGCATCTTCGTCACGTATCATGTTACAGTTTTATTGGTAGAAGAAGACCACACAATTCATCTGAACAGAACCACCGTCATTCCGCAAGTAACTTTCTCAAATAACGTTTTTTAACCAAGCGGGGCTCGAAGCTACGACCTCGGCGGTGAGAGGCAAGTGTTCTTGGGACGGCGTCTTATACATTTTTAAATGAATAGTTTGTGTTTGTTATATATCATTTAACTAAGTATATATAATCATGTATGTATATACTATCGTGTGTAAGTATATACTATCGTGTGTAAGTATATAATAGCATGTATAAGTATATTTTATCATGTATAAGTATATACTATCGTGCGTAAGTATATACTATCGTGTGTAAGTATATAATAGCATGTATAAGTATATACTATCATGTATAAGTATATACTATCGTGCGTAAGTATATACTATCGTGTGTAAGTATATACTATCGCGTATAAGTATACACTATCGTGTGTAAGTATATAATAGCATGTATAAGTATATACTATCATGTATAAGTATATACTATCGTGCGTAAGTATATACTATCGTATGTAAGTATATAATAGCATGTATAAGTATATACTGTCATGTGTAAGTATATACTATCGTGTGTAAGTATATAATAGCATGTATAAGTATATTCTATCATGTATAAGTATATACTATCGTGCGTAAGTATATACTATCGTGTGTAAGTATATACTATCGTGTGTAAGTATATAATAGCATGTATAAGTATATACTATCATGTATAAGTATATACTATTGTGCGTAAGTATATACTATCGTATGTAAGTATATAATAGCATGTATAAGTATATACTGTCGTGTGTAAGTATATACTATCGTACGTAAGTATATACTATCGTATGTAAGTATATAATAGCATGTATAAGTATATACTGTCATGTATAAGTATATACTGTCATGTGTAAGTATATTCTATCATGAGTAAATATATACTATCATGTGTAAGTATAAACTATCGTGTGTAAGTATATACTATCGTGTATAAGTATATACTACCATGTGTAAGTATACACTATCGTGTGTAAGTATATACTATCGTGTGTAAGTATATACTATCGCGTGTAAGTATACACTATCGCGTATAAGTATATACTATCATGTATAAGTATATACTACCATGTGTAAGTATATACACTATCGTGTGTAAGTATATACTATCGTGTGTAAGTATATACTATCGCGTATAAGTATATGTGTAAGTATATACTATCATGTATAAGTATATACTATCGTGTGTAAGTATACACTATCATGTAAGTATATACTATCATACGTAAGTATATACTATCATGTGTAAATGTATACTATTATGTGTAAGTATATACTATCATGTGTAAGTATATGCTATCACGTGTAAGTATATACTATCACACGTAAGTATATATTATCACGTGTAACTATATACTACCATGTGTTAGTTCATACTACCATGTGTACGTATATACTATCATGTGTAAGTATATACTAGCATGTAAGTATATAATATCATGTGTAAGTATATACTATCATGTAAATGTATACTATCATGTGTAAGTAAATACTATCATGTGTAAATGTATACTACCATGTGTTAGTTCATACTATCATGTGTAAGTATATACTATCACGTGTAATTATATACTACCATGTGTAAGTTCATACTATCATGTGTAAGTATATACTATCATGTGTCAATATATACTATCATGTAAGTATATACTATCATGTAACTATATGCTATCAAGTAAGTGCATACTATCATGTGTAAATAACTTAAGTATCTGAATAACAGAAACAAATAAAGCTGTGTTTTGTTTCAATAAATCATTAGACAAAATGTACAGAATTATAAATGCCAAATGGGCCTTAAAAAGTTTTATCGGCACGTGGCAAATATGTATTGAGCTTGTTTTTTACATCCGGGTAGGGGCCCCCGTAGCACAGTGGTCTAAAGCGTCGTCTCAATATCACTTACCTCTCACCGCTTTTAAAGGTCGTAGGTTCAATCCCGCTCGCTCCAAAAACTTTATGCGAGAAAGTTTTTTTCAATTTATTGCAGAAGGACGATGGATCTACTCAGGTCTTCCTTCAACCACCAAAAAAACAACAACTGGATATGGTATATATAGCATATAACCTGAAATGTGTTTTAAAATGACGTTAAATCCAACCCCACACCAAAAAAAAACACAAAAAAAACAAAAACATCCACATACTGTCGTGTTTGTAAGAGAATAGTCGGTCGTTTAAAAAAGTATTGCTATTTTTGTTTACCTTGTTCTTTGGTGTGACGACGAACGGATTGGTGCAGCCGTAAAACCAGGGCGAAGTCATTCCAAGGCAGTTGCCCATGTTGTTATTTGTTGTGTTTATATTGTGGTTATATTTATAACCGCCATTATGCGACTATCCCACGGAAACACTTCCTTTTCCCAATAGTGGTTCTATGCCTTCATAGTAACTGAACGTTGGCTAAACTATGACGTCATTCAAACTTTCCCTGAAGCAACGTGCTCAAATGTGTTACTTTTTAACGGACCAAATCAGTAAAGCTGGATCCGTTTTTCAGCCGAACTAAAATTTGACTGGTTTTGTAACCGTTCTTCTATTAGTGTCAATGAAACCAATAGTCCGGTTTCTTGACACTATACCGATAAATCAACTATTTGTGTTAAGGCGAGGAACCAGATTACGACACCACTTGCAGTTTTCTTAAATCATGGTCACCAGGATGCTTTTTATAGATTTGAGTTTTTAAGTATTCAAGTACGCATATTATTGAATGTATCTAGACGAGACATGATACTTTATAATAACAGCTAAATGTATGTATAAGTATTTCTTTACCATCGCACTTTGAACTAAGTCATTTTGGCGAGCCGGATAAGATGATTATTTAAAAAACAAGATGATTACTTAAAAAATAAGGTGATTATTTAAAAGATAAGATGATTATTTAAAACTAATGATGATGATGAAGATGACGGCGATAAACGATGATTACCCACTATGGAGTTTAAACACTTATTGTTTTATAAATATAGACACTCCTATTTTTACTTAATCGGTTGTTTAATTGAATATTTTTATTTGCTTATATTGATGCAGACTTTATATGACCTTCTTCAACAACCAAATGCTAACGTTTAATTATTAAGACTCCAGGCATTCTACTCTACCTTGTGCAGCCAAAATATGAGTTAAAATATTAGTACCAAGTGTACTAGCGTTATTATGGTTCTTTACTATATGTAAAACCTATATGTTAGGCCAGACACTTTTGCTTATAGCGCAAATAAATTTGCTTGAGATATTATAAGCGTCCGACCCAACTTGAACCCTCAACAGGAATGATTCCCGCTGACTGTATATCTGTGCACACTAATCGCGCTCAGTTGCTATGGTAATATTTTATTTGTATGACAGTACCGTTAGCAACCGTATATACCACATACAGACAGTAATTGTCAATATAAAAATATCAACAAACTAAAGTATGCCGTAAAACCAGCAACAATATTATTTTGTTGCTGGTATGGTACTTGACTTAAAAGAATATGGCTACACAGGTATTAATATTTAAGTAAATGATGTTTCATATATTAGTCTATTTTCAGTTGATCGTCTTGCATAGCTCTATATTTAATGCCTATGATACTAATAACATCGATTGACATTCCCTGAAACCATTATTCAGTAGTATTTACTGTTAGTGGTGAACCATATAACCCTGTACACACGTACATTGTTATTTATATACTTTAAATTGTATATTTGTATGGTACACTAGAGAGTAGTAATAACTTCTACACCACATTATTAAAAAGTGACCAACCACCGCTAATCTCCCATGATGTATCAGATAGTGGTACACAATGGACTAAAAGTATGTTAAAAATTGTTATTAAATTGTGATGTTTGTAAAGAAGCACCCGGCAGATTGCTCGTACCTAAAAAGCGCCATAATTAAAAAATATCTTAAACAATCCGATATCCCCTCAGATCAGATCTGCTGAGAACTGATTAGTAGAAGTTGGTCACTATATATTTATAAATACATCATGGGAGATTAGCGGTGGTTGGTCACTTTTTAAAAATGTGGTGTACTAGTAAAATATTGCAAGGCTGACGAACACATTTTAATAACTTAATTATTCATAAACTTGCGTAGCTCAAGCTATGATATAACGGTACCTACCGCTATATTATTAAAAAAAATGGTTGAACACTTTTAGAAGTTATTACAACTCTCTAGTGTACCATACAAATATACAATTTAAAGTATATAAATAACAATGTACGTGTGTACAGGGTTATATGGTTCACCACTAACAGTAAATACTACTGTATAATGGTTTTAGGGAATGTCAATCGATGTTATTAGTATCATAGGCATTCAATATAGAGCTATGCAAGACGATCAACTGAAAATAGACTAATATATGAAACATCATTTACTTAAATATTAATACCTGTGTAGCCATATTCTTTTAAGTCAAGTACCATACCAGCAACAAAATAATATTGTTGCTGGTTTTACGGCATACTTTAGTTTGTTGATATTTTTATATTGACAATTACTGTCTGTATGTGGTATATACGGTTGCAAACGGTACTGTCATACAAATAAAATATTACCATAGCAACTGAGCACAATTAGTGTGCACAGATATACAGTCAGCGGGAATCATTCCTGTTGAGGGTTCAAGTTGGGTCGGACGCTTATAATATCTCAAGCAAATTTATTTGCGCTATAAGCAAAAGTGTCTGGCCTAACATATAGGTTCTACATATAGTAAAGAACCAAAATAACGCTCGTACACTTGGTACTAATATTTTAACTCATATTTTGGCTGCACAAGAGTAGAATGCCTGGAGTCTTAATAATTAAACGTTAGTATTTGGTTGTTGAAGAAGGTCGTATAAAGTCTGCATCAATATAAGCAAATAAAAATATTCAATTAAACAACCGATTAAGTAAAAATAGGAGTGTCTATATTTATAAACAATAAGTGTTTAAACTCCATAGTGGGTAATCATCGTTTATCGCCGTCATCTTCATCATCATCATTAGTTTTAAATAATCATCTTATCTTTTAAATAATCACCTTATTTTTTAAGTAATCATCTTGTTTTTTAAATAATCATCTTATCCGGCTCGCCAAAATGACTTAGTTCAAAGTGCGAGGGTAAAGAAATACTTATACATACAGATTCCACTTGATGACCAGTGAATCTTGGTTGGAATTACACATGCTATATGATGTTCATGTGGTGTAGGATAAATAGCTGTTTTCTAAGTGCAACAATATTTTATTAAATTATGGAACATATTTAAAATAAGTTACTAAAAATAATGATTATAATCCTGTCTCCTAGTACAAAACGGCCCAGATTAGGGTTATAAAATAAACAACAGATTATTAAAAGTTTTGTACATTATATACAACATTTATAGTAAAATAATATATTGTTGCATTTAGGATAGAGCTAATTAGCCGCTTGGGACTAACAGGCCCAGGCCTAATTAATATTGCTATAATAGTATTCCACTGAATTCTGGGGCCCTGTAAATTTATTTCATCACCCGTGCTGGGGTGCCGGGCCAGGTCCCTTGATAATATAATGAATATTATCATTCCCCAGGGTCAGCATATATTTGTTGTGAATGTTATAAATCCCATGTACAATTTCCTTTTTAGTGGAAGTTACTTTAAGGTTGCATAAAAATAAAATCACTCTCATGCCAATCAATTTATAATTCAATCAGACTGAAAGTAAGCCTGACAAAATTATTTAAATACATATTTGATATTTTAACATGGCAATTCTCTCTGGGTAAGCATGGCTCAGCTGTGGGAGGTGGCATGAGTCCACACCCCAGGCCACACAACATTTTTGTGGACTGCATTGTGGTCCCACCCCACCTCCCACTAGAAACTGATACTTTTTGTACTTAGAAGGACCAAGCACTATAACAAGTAAATCAAACCATACTGGAAATCCCAATCAAAGTACTATAAAACATTTTTGCTGAACCTGGGTGGTATTTTCAGGGATAACTGATGAAATTAGGGCCTGGATTTTTAAGTCTATATTTTGTCAGACATCTGACAGTCTAGAATATAACATTCCAAGGCTTTATAGACTGAGGCCCGGACTGCCTTGCTGGGGTTCAAAATATTATTAATGTCGAGATCTAACTTATTTCCAGCAAGTGCAGTCCTTAAATTTGACTGGGGGACCCTGTGAATCGGGCAGTGTAGCAGAAAATGTTCAGTGGTAAATTTTTCCTTGCACCGGGTGCAATCTCTCCCTTTATTAATTATATATTGTCCCCTATTTCCTGGGAGGAGATTTACACCCAATCTCAGACGAGTAATGCATTTATCAATTCTCTTATTATTAGAGTAATTTGTTGGTCGTCTGAAATTAACCGAGGTCCTGCGAAATGTTTGTTTAAATGTTTTTTTAGAAATAAAAGTGGACCATTTCTTAATGATTATTTTCCTTGTTAAGAAATAGACCTCGGTTGGTGCAAGGGGGACTGAACTGGAAATAGTATTGTATTCCAGGCCCTCCTTAGCCGCCCTATCTGCTTCTTCATTTCCTGATATGTCTACATGTGCTGGACACCATTCTATAGTAACGTGTAACCCTAATTCAAGGCACTGGTTATATTGTTTATATATGTCTGCCAAAAGGTCAGACCTTGATCTGCTATTATTATTTTTGAGTGAAGTTAAAGCTGAAAGTGAATCCGAAAATATAGCAGATTTAGTTGATTTATTTTCTATGATCCAGCACATTGCTTTTTTTATTGCGACTAGTTCAGCTGTGTAAATTGACAAATTGTTGTGGAGTCTCTCAGAATACTGTATCTGAAGAGATGGAATGACATAAGCAGCTGCAACTTTCCCGTCATCGGGATTTTTACTACCATCTGTATAAATTTGAGTGTGGTCAGCATAGTGCCGGTCAATGTGGTTTGCCGTAATGGATCTTATAAGTGCTGGCAAGTCACTTTTATTGAACTCGGCTGATAGGGTTAACCTAATATCAGGATTTTTAAGAACCCAGGGCGGATCTGGTTTGGGCCTGAAGTCTGCTACACTAACCTCCCCGAGACCGTACTCCTCTATCAAGTCCTGGGTATAAGCCCCAAAAGGCATGGCTATATGATTTTTTTGATATTTAGACTTGATATGGTATCCGGTCCCGAAGAATTTGTTCACAGGGTTTCCTTCTTTTCGGGTTTGAGCCCTGGCCCAGTATTTAACTGATTGGTCTTGTCGCCGCAACCATAATGGGGTAACACCTGCCTCCGCCTCTAGCAAATAACTTTCTGTGGAACGTAGTGTTCTGAGGGCTATCTTAAGGGCCTTATTCTGGATGATATCTAGTTTTTTAAATATTGAAGGTGGTGCACATGAATAGATTTGAGCCCCATAATCTATTTTTGGACGTATGAGAGACTTATACAGAAGTAAGAGGCTATTTTTATCAGTGCCAAAGTCTGTTCCTCTTAACATTCTCATCAAATTTAAGTCTTTCTCGCACCTGATCATGATGTCTTTTATATGACTGTAAAAATTTAGTTTCCTATCTAAAAGCATGCCTAAAAATGTTACTATTTTTTTAAATATGATCGGTGTGCCGCCTAAAATTACGTCCAAGCTGTGCTGTTTTGAGTTGCCAAAAATAATTCCCATTGTTTTAGTTTGACTAATTTTAAAACCCCATTCTTTTGCCCATCCCCAGATTAGGTCAAGTCCTGTTTGTGCTCTTGTTTGTAACAGGTTTAAGTTGCCCCCCCCCCCCCCCCCCCCTTCGTATTCTACGATATAATATGACCAAGAAATTATATAGAGATATGTTCTTGCTATGACGTGTACTCAAAAGTGGCTGTGGTAAATAGAGTACACTTCATCTACCTTTTTAGTTAAGACAACGAATTTTTTTTTTTTTAAAAAAACGCCAATAATTTTCGAATTCAGAAGTAAAATATAAACTATTGACAATAGCGGCAACATTTTATTGTATTTATTTTTATTTCAAAAGTACATGTATTAAATTTGGAGTGAGACTGGTTCAGAGAGTCAAGCAATTATATAGATATATATATATATATATATATATATATATATACAAGTCCTTGAGAGAGTTATTACAGAAATATTAAATGTGCCCTCCCAAATTTCAGCTGTCTATATTTAATTGATTAAAGCGTGCTGACCTCTGTAATTTAGTCAGTGACTCACGGCCTCCGCCACCTCCCCAACAAAAGATTGCGATCTAAGGTGGTACTATTCTGCCGCTTTACGGATCCAAAAACTATAACATGGTCCCGTCTTTTAGTATTCGCATACAGGAAGTTACATCACGAGTACCTGCTGCATTGTTGTTGTGCAGGTAACAAATATGGCGGCCGAAGACGACTCGGACATTCCAGGTAGATATTTAATACAATGGTGCAGCTACATTTAACAAGTTACCTGTTATTCATACCAATAGACAGAATGACAATTAAAAACTCCAAACGCTCACGATTTTATAATTGATTGCAATCGTCTATTTTAAGATAAATATTGTAAGTTTGTAACACAAATCATGTCTGGACTCCTCATTTTCGATTTTAGAACAGTTCAGAGTCCTGTGGATCAGTTTTTTAAATCCTGCCTGTTATTTTCATTGTGTGCCACGTGTCGTATATGTGTGTGGGTGCGTTGGAGTTGTAATATCCTAGCTCCACATAAATTATCGTGGCCGAAGTTATTTTATGAAAATAGGTTAGAGCCTAACCCAAAATAGTATTATGGCTAATTTGCAAGTTTTAGGATGGTTGTTAATTATTAGATATGCAGATATGGAATAATCATAAGTTACCAAAGACATAACAAGTAACCTCAGTTACCAAAGGTATAAAGTAGGTTACAAATCGACTTACTTGTGTGGGGATGTGCACATTTTGGGCCATAAAATTAAAAATGGCATATGTCGTAAAGGTTGTGTAAATGTTGCCGTTTTTATCTGCTGCCCTTCTATGAATAATGCAATTTTTTAGAGCCATGGTAGCAATGCCAAGATATTTGCCTATATTGGCGATGTCGTGATTCAAGTTGTAAATTGGCAGTGGTCACCCAACCATGTAATAACCCCCTACTTCGATGCTTAAACTTCCAATACAGTCGGTGTACTTCATTTAATATAAATGGACCTTTAACCTTAAATGATATTGTCATGAAGCATCTGATTATATCACATCTTGTCTGTTTGATTCTTTGCACTTTTAAGAAACTAGCATAATTATCACATTTTTAAACATTACCTACACTTCTATTTATAATTTAATGTTGTGTGGTTTGAAAGCAATGAAATGAATAACATCACAGGATTTTTTCATGACATCCTATAGAAAATTAAAACATATATAGATATGGAACTTAAATATAATGGCTTTGAAATCAGTGAAACATTGACAAATACAAATAGATCAAACTGCATTAAATTTTGTAATCTTATCTTCTGTAACGACAGATACTGGTGCCGTGTTCACATTCGGGAAAAGCAGATTTGCTGACAACTTGCCAAATAAGTTCTGGGTTAGGAACGACCGTGTACAGGATGTGGCATGTGGAGATGAACATACGGTTCTTGTTGCAGGTAAGCAATTTAAAAGGTTACAGAAAGGTCAAGATGTTACAGAGAGGTTACCTAATGGTAACAGAAAGGTTATCAGTTCCGATGATACAGAAAGTTGTCTGATGTTACAATTATGAGTTAGAAATTATTGTTTTATAGCTGTAAGTTGGGCATGTTTTCCTGTCTAAAAATGACGAGTCTAGTACTCAAGTTGTTTACCAAAGTCAGTTAATTATAATTGAATGACTACATATATGTTAATGATACACTAGTAAGTGTATTACTTTTGCCATATTTGGGGCCCCGTTCCCCTCCTCAAAACATTTTCCCCTCAAATTTATGAAAATATTGCCCTAAAAATGAATTATTTATGTTTTTAATAGGGTAAGGGTTAACAGCTTAAAAAAATGAAGAAGAGGGATGTTGACCTAAACTGTTTTAAACATATATAATTTATGATTTCCGTAAGGAATTTTTCTCTCTCTTCTTTGTCATAACAATGTTATTTTCCCCTATGAAAAAACAAAAGTAAGTGTTGAGAACAGAAGGCTATAATCTACTGGCTTTAAACATTACTTTATTTTTTCTTAATTGACAGAGAGTGGACGAGTATTTACCTTCGGTTCCAATGACTGGGGTCAACTTGGACTTGGTACAAGTAAAACTGCTGACAGACCTAGCTGCATTAAATGTAAGTAGATAAACACAGAGTTGTAACAAGTCCTCCATTGCTGAATAGTTGATTTAAAACCACTTTGATAGAGAGGCAGATTCACAAAAGCTATATAAGTTTTCTTCTGAATTCCTTTCATAATTGTATGCATATGTGTTAATTAATATGTGATATTTTTAAATGTAATTGTATACAATTTTTGAATGAAAAATGTTTAGACTAAAACCCTGTTTCAAGATCACTTATCTATTACTGTTAAAGGTCATAGGTTCGAGCCTATCTCAATCAAATATTTTGTAACAAAATTTGCAAGGCACTTGTGGAAGGACGTTTGTTTTTCTCATATAAATTTATGGATCTTCAAAAATAAAACCCTTGGGACAATTGTTTTCCAGTAACTTGACAGAGTATCATTCCAACAGAAACAGTTATTCCTCGGGAAGATATTTTATATCGGAACCGGAAATCCCATGAAAGATTCTTATAGTCAATGACTTATATGGATAAATGCTGTTATATTTATTTACATTAAATAAGACGTACTCCAATTAATATTGAAATAGAAGTGGACCTTTTTTTAATCTTTTATGATAACAGTACACACAGTCATGCTGTTTATAAATGTTACATGAACATCATAGAAAAACACTTAAAATGTTCTTTTCTTCTCTTATATTTAAAGCTTTAAAAGCAGAGAAAGTAAAACTTGTGGCCTGTGGAAGAGTACACACTATTGTTGCGACAGGTGAATATTGCTTTTATCTTCATGTAGTTTTAGTTTAAGTGAGCCTGGTACCAGAATACAGTAACTGTTGTTGATGTAATACAGTCAAACCTGTGTTAGCAGTCACCTTTACTGAGCAGCTACTTGTCTTAAGAAGTCGCATGTAAAAAATTGCTATTTCCCATTTCTAAGCTTTCGGAGCAAATAAACAACAAACTGTCTTAAAAGTTCTTATTTTGCTCCTTCAATTTAATGGCTGCTTGACCATATTAAACATTGCACTGCACTGGTATCTACACTTTATTTAACACTAGTTTTATGAAACTGATTATAGTTTTATAAATATGACGGTAATAATACATGCATATTAATATATCCATATTGCTATGCACTTTATTTCTTATTCTTCTGCATACTTGTATACTGTATGGTTAACCAGAAGCATTCATAGAGATTAATTTGATCTGTGAACATGAGTAAATTCCAATTTCTACATCACCATGTGTTAAGATATGGTTATAAAATAATATTATGTGAAAATCTTTCCTAAAGTAGATATTGTGCTTTTGCAGAATCTGGTAAATTGTATGCATTTGGTGCCAACGGAGAGAACCAACTGGGTGTTGAGGATTCACCAGCAAGCAACGTTCCAAAATGTATAGACAGTATAGTAACACAGCAGTATGTGATGTTGGCGGCAGGGGCTGACCACTCTGTAGCTGTAACAGGTAATGTAGCTTGATTTTACTCCCCACACAAACCAAATCATAATTATACATGCTCAATTTATTATTGATAGCTCAGTTGGTAATACATCTGACAATTAACCCTTGTGTTTGAATACCTACCCAGCCCCAGTCTTTGTGATGATTAAGCATGAACTTTGTTCTACGACCATGAGTCTCCAACCTCTGAATATGTGGGGAATAAGTCAGTGAATTGCTGAGATAAAATGTGCGTCATGTTGATTAACTGCCAAGTGGATAAATTGGTTCATTGATCTTCATTAAATAAGTGAAATACTCTTGAATGAAGGTGCAAAACCGGATACAAACAAAACTAAGAGTTATCACAGTTATTCAGAAAGATAACTAGAAGTTAATATACTTAAGTTTTGCTGTTACCTATTTATGATATTTCAACTTTGTTTTCTCACAGATGATGGCTGTGTGTTTGTGTGGGGTTCTGGCAGTGAGGGTCAACTCGGTTTGGGTGGGAGAACAGAATGTCCGGAACCGGAAGAGTTACGAATAGAAGACCATGTGATCTGTATATCATGTGGCTACTACCATACGGCCCTGGTCACAGGTATGTACACTTACCCTGTTTGGTGAACATTATCACTTGTTATAAGTTCATGCTAATTTCATGTCGGAATCATCTTGAATGATGTTAAACATTTTTTATACAGTGTTTGACTTCTCATTAAAAAACTGCCATTCTCACAACCGTAAGGCTACTTTTGGGACTGGCCTTGATTAGGAAAAGGCCCATATTGATGTCTAATAGGTTTCAAAGACAAACTTCATTGAGCTCACTTTTGGTTTATAAGAAATACCAGTGTATATTGTAATGATTATTTTCTGCACAAGCATTTTAATATAAAAGTCATTATTATACCTCCAATAGAATACAAATGTTTAATCCCATGGGACAGTGGTGACAGTTCAAAATGTAATATTATTAACCTTTTCAGTGGATAACAGTATTTTGCTGCCACATGTTTATGTAAGATCTGTATTTCAAATACAGAAATGTTGTTTAGAGAAAAATAAATTTAGATAATATACTATACTATATTATTGCAGTATATAATTATTTTCTAATAACTAATATAACAAAGTTCCTATTACAGTCTATTGGGGGTGAAAGTAATATTGTCAACCTTCAGAAAATACAGTCAATCTTAAATGTATCTCCGTTTATAGTAATTTCTTCAGGTTGACATTTAACTGTCACCTATAACAGAAAGAAATATCAAAGGGAGTATATCAGGAAATAAAAAAAACATTGAATGTCTTGAAAAATTAAATACTGCTTAAAAACGTTTGCATTGTTGTTAGGATTTTTTTCTACGATGAAACTTTTTTAGCTACATTGACCTGTATAACAGATCAAATTGATATGATCACGTGATTCATTTATACATCGTTAAATATGTTGCAATTTTCAGCTGGAAATCTATTTTAGTCTAACCTAGGCGCTGAGTACAAGATCAGAAATCCCTTTTCAAAACATTATATTAAATCTCTTAGCAATATGGGGTCAATGAGTGTATATATATAGGCAAGATGTATTGGAAAATAATGTTTTAAAAAGATTATATTGGCATATTACCGTCAATTCCCTGTCCTAAATACACATGCCCAGCATGAAGATACACTTATAATTTAGAGATATACTCGTCTAAAGTGTCTAAATGCATAACCTCTTTATTACAAACATCGGATTTCTGAAGCCACGTTTTTGTTTTTGTTTACATTTACCATTTCCAACGAACAGCTTTCGGGTTTCCGATCAATCATCGGATAACATCATGAAAACTCATTTCCGAACTTTTTTTCGAGGCTTTGTTCGGGAAGTTTACGGAGTTTAATGTAAACATTGCGCAATACTTTATTGCGGGACGTATTTAAGTTTTGGCCAATATTCAATCACTGTTAATTTGATAACTTTCAAGTAAATAAAGGTTATTTGTCAATACAGAAGCATTATTTTGTGCACACTGCATACAGGAAAAGTCTGGATTAACAGCGTGTTTGTGTTACTTGCCAATATAATCCCTTTAAGCTAATTTTAAAATTTTGAAAAATCCTAATATATTCTCTTTAAAATACTATGACTGATGTTCTCTGATAAAGGCAATAGCTTTCCTCAAAAAATTCAAATTTTAATTTGTCACAAGTATTTTAAAGCATTGATCATTTTACACAGATGCAGGTGAGTTATTCACGTTTGGTGAGAGTGAAGGAGGGAAGTTAGGCCTCGGTGAAGATCCTGATGACACCGACACACCACAGAAAGTTGACATACCTGACAAGGTTGTGGCTGTGGCCTGCGGGGGTTCTCACACTGTTGCACTAACAGGTATGTGATATTTCAACATTTAATAGCATTGTAGAAATCTTTGTTAGTTCAACTATTCAAAGAATAAGAAGGGCACTCAACTCTCGTCGGTATTCGTTAAAGAAACATTAATAACTACTAATTTAAAAGATGTAGGTTTTTAATAATATATTGTATACAGTGTAAATAGTTTGATTGATACGTTTTTTAACCACATAATTTTTTTTTTTTTTCAAATTCCTTTAAAAAACTGTAAAAAGCCATTTAAAAATATAAAGCGTGTTAATAGTTTAATGGTTGTTTTATATTTCACAGAGTCGGGTAGTGTGTATACATTTGGAGAGGGATCTAGTGGTCAGTTGGGCCATGGTACACATTGTTTACAGATATCTACTCCAAGAAAACTCAATATTAATTTTAAAGTCTCCAGTATTGCGTGCGGAGAAAGTATTACCTCACTTATCACAGGTACCATGCATTTTTCTTATTTGTTCTTTATCTTGTTGTTGTGCTTGTATGTGTTTAGCATCATATCGTGACGGTGTGTACTTGAGACAGTTGTCTTAGCGCTGTCAAGCTGGGGTATCATGCTTCAGACAACAATATGTTGAACATAACCAAAGTAAATTTCTTTCAAATACAGGTCTGAGGTTAAATTTAGTTTAAACATATTTTATTCATAACATTAACAACGTATGCATGCATATACAATGCCAACAAATATTAGGATTAGAACAAAATCATAATGCTTACATTTGATTTTTTTTGTGGCATCTTACATGAAATTGAAAACATTTGAGATTTTGGTACTTGAGATATTGACATTTGATATTTTGATACTTGAGATTTGACATTTGATATTTTGACACTTGAAATATTGATATTTGAGATTTTGTTACTTGAGATATTGACACTTGAGATATCTTGTTTTAGCAGCGAAGAAGTCGTATATATGTATGATATATTTTCATTTTGTGAATAAATTAGAACTAAAAATTGATATTGCATTTCATTATTAACTTGCCTGTGTAAATGTAGTTGTTAATAATGTTCATGTCTTTTATATTAAAATGGTATTGTTTGATTCACAGAAAAAGGTCAGTTGTACACATTTGGTGACGGGAGACATGGGAAGTTAGCCTTGGGACAAGACAGTTTCTCAAATCAGTTTGTTCCATCAAAAGTCCTCAGATTCTCTAAATTTATTGTTGAAAAGGTGAGATATTGTAAATCAAATGTGTGCAAGAGCAGCCCCAATCTATACAGGCATTCATGCTATATATAATTCTGATATGAAACAAAACATACAGAAAAAATAAGTCGACTAGTCCAGAAACCCTTGTTATAGGGCTATCATACAGACAACTTAATGTATAAATCTCGCTCAATGTCTTACAAGGTAGAATCTGTACAAAGCATATGTGGATAAACTGTATTGCTGTGATGCCTAATGGGATAGGGCTATGTATATACTAACTGCTGTATGGGAGTAATATTCCTCAGATTGGGAGGACGTGGTATCAAATTGCTGCATTCATGTGCTATTTATTTTTTTTACATCAAAATTCCATGTCAATTAGGAATTTCATATATGATGTAATCTTTATGATCATTATTGTATTACAGTAGAACTTTGATGACAGGGACTGGACAAAAAAGTTCGAGTTAAGAGTTATTTGAACCATATATCGTTCAACATCATACCGTACGTGTACATGTAAATACATCGAAATAGGAAATGACCCAGACAGATCAGTGGTTCGAGCTATATATGGTATTCCAGCAATCCGTATTTGAGTCAACGATGTTCTAATGTATTTATTTTAATTTTCATTCCCAGGGTTCTCCATTGGAAGGAATGCAAGTGTGTACAGCACTCGTTGAAATACATTTCACTAGTAAAACTTGTATCAATCAGTTAAAGTTATCATAATTAGTATGTTTCATTTTAGGCATTAAAATGAGAAAGATACGTAAAGAAAAGTAATGATTTCGAGGAAAATAAGGTCTTGCAAAGTTTTGTTAAAGATCTTAAGCGCTAGGGAATACCATTTCTGACAGTCAAGCGCTGGGGTATCCCTGTGCTTAAATTGCCTGTGGAGAAGCCTGATTCCCAGTCAAGATTCATTATGACCCTTGCTGTAAACAGACCATAAAAAATCATTCATTTATTCTTTTACCATGAATTTATAATTATAAGCAGTGATTGAACCTTCCTGTTAAATTGCCATGAAGTCACAGTTACTAGTCTTTATTTGATTTAACTACCTTTAACACTTGTCAATTGTTTCTATTTATAGACATCATGTGGTGGGTGTCACATGATTGGTTTGGCAAAACTGCGACAAGACAACAGCGATACCACTAGTTCAGAAGATGAAACTATAAAGGAACCAAAGTTAAACGGAATGTTAAACCATACTTTAAAATCAGATGGTTCATTAGATTTAAATAATAGTGTAACAGCTAGAGATCGACGGAGAAAACATAATGATTCAGTAAGTGGTCAAAACTGCGGCTGTATTTGTTATTCAGATTTGTAATGAGAACAATTGTTAGTTCTCAGTTCTTCTCTTCTTTTTTTTGAAACTTATTTAATTAATCACATTGATTGTGAAACAAACCAACTTAGACAAATCATGGTTGAGGTTTTCCTGAGTACAAATAGTACTAAGCCTATTTGGATTAAGTGTCTTACTCAAGGACACTACACTTATCCATGGCATAGGATCGAACCCACATCCCCGATTCTGGGTCCAATTCTCTACCCGTCAGCCACACCCTCTATTAAGTTCTTGGTTAAACTTTATTTTTTAAAACAGCTGTAATAATATTTTAAAAATTAAAGATAAGAGAACAAGAGTTTACAATTATTGACACATATTTAATTTTTTTATATAACTTTCTGAATACAAGGAACCAGTTAGAAAATAAGAATATAAGAAAAAGTACACCAAAACATACATAGAATATTCTCAATCATCTCTTGACTTCTTTGATACAAGTATATATGTTTAATATCAAACTTAAAATATAATGTTCTGACAATACAGACTTGACATAAACATGTACATTTATTTTATATCCTTGATATTGTGTTTTTAAAGCCCAATAGCTTTTGTTGAAGCCACAAACAATAGCGAACTTCTCCATTTTTTGTGTGTGGAAAATTTATGTTGAAATGTTCAGCCATGTTAGAATATTATTATAATTTTTATATGTTTTAAAATTTAACATATGTTGTATTTAACTTTGTTTTTTTTTCAGTTTAAAAATGACTTAAATCGTACACTTCCTGCATTGGCTGGTGCTAAAAACCTCCATCCCGAACATCTTCATATGACTGTGCCAGCAGTCAAATCACGTAGACTAGAATCAATACCTCGACCACAAGAAAACAATGAATCAACAAAAGGTATTATAACTGATGCATAAAATCTCTAGCAAAAATCTTTAAATTTGTGTTGCTGCACTTAGGATGGTGATTATTTCAATGTGTTTTAAAAAAATACCACTTTGGACATTCTGTAAACATTACTGATTGTTGTCTCAAGATATTGATTGTGTCTGGTTCAGCCTATTCAACACACAATGTAGATATGTGGTTCTACAATTGATAGATTCTTGTAAATTCCATGTTTGGCAGAGTTCAGTATTAGCGTCTTTGGAGTTCTAGAGTTTCTATGTGTCATTGTGCTGTAAAACACCATTCATTCTTTCTAGAGTTACATTTGACGGGCTTCTTTTCTAAGTTTGACTTATGTACTTAAATTCCTAACTTACTTTTGACTGATTACTTAATTTTATTTTAATTATCAATGTCAATGACACCTTACATGTAAAATTTTCACCATATACTGCCCCATATGTAGGACTATCCTGTTTACATATTTCTGTAAACGCGTGTACATGAACGCTAATAAATGACACGCCTCCATTTACACGTTGTTCTGACCTGGGTGTTTTCCATGTGCATAATCTAAGTTGTATTTACAGCTAAATACTGTAAATGGATAACCCTTTACTTCATATAGACGACTTTGGACACCTGTAATATAGACGCCATTTGACACCTCTAATATAGGCGCCTTTTGACACTTCTAATATAGACGCCTTTGGACACCTCTAATATAGGCGCCTTTTGACACTTCTAATATAGATGCCTTTGGACACCTCTAATATAGAAGGCTTTTGAATTATTGGGTGAATTATGTTTATATTAACTGTCAGAGTGGAAAACAGTGCAGGAAGTGTTAAAATTGCTTGTTACGAGCAATTTGAACACTTCCTGCACTGTTTTCAAAAGCCTTCTGTGATTGGTGTGAGAAAATGCACATCTATGGAGTAAAGGGTTAAACGACACAGATCCGTTTACACGTGACAGCGAGCTCATTAAAAAGAAAACAGTATTTTTATTATTGTTATAAAAATGAACTCCGTAGATGTGAATGTTAAGATAGTTTATGGAATGTTTATACAATATATGCCACCATATATATGTATTATTGTTCTATTGTATATCTCTTTAGAAATTATTTCCCTAAATTTCTGTTACAGAAAAAAAAAGAGACAGCTGGAATTCAGAAGAAAATGAAGAAATAACAGTAAGCTCAATTTTAGCTACAACCCATTTCATTATGAATCAGTTTTGATGAGTTTAATTCATTTATTAAACCAGTTTTGTGCTGGCCACTAGAGGGAATGAACCACAGTTATATGGATATGTCTTGACATGATAGCTAACCAATATTTAATATTTGGTAACAGTAGATCATGCTTATATTTCATGTATATCAATTAATTTATCACATAATTTACGGTGCAGGAGTCTAATAAAGCCATGACATATTTTTTATATTAAACTGGTATAATATCACTTTTGATTGATCAAAACTTGGCTTTCATACTTAAAAATGCTGAACTATCTTTCAACTGTCCCGAATATATAAATGGGTTTTGTCATGGTAAAATTACATTATTTTGAGAAGTTACATCATACATTGATTGACAGAAACTAATATGGCCAATTAATTCTTGTTGCTTGTAGAGGTGATGTGGTAAATAAATGGCAGATGTTATTTTTTCCTTAGTTATGTGATAAAAAGAATCTTATTTTCATTCTTATTTATCAGTAAATTCATTAAACTTGTTGGCAAAAAGGATAAGATGCTTGGCATAGGCTCGTATAATATATTTAAGCCAACTCATTTGATAAAATCAATAATAAACAAGCACTCATATAAGATACTCTATTGAAAATGCAGAATACATGTTGATGTTATTAAACTGAAAAAGTAACTAGGTTCAGAAAATAATCTGTGCCTAAAGTTACAATAATTTTAATAACATGTCATATACCCTTTTTACTCTACACAGTCTTGATAAATGTATTGATCAAGAATAAAACAACTTATTTTTACGTACATTGTACTCTGATGTTTCTTTGAAACATAACCAGTATTTTACTAAAAAATAAGAAAAATATATCTAAAAACCAGACTCGCTTAAAGCTTACTTTTTCATTTTACTTTGAATAACTCTTTCTTAATAACCCTTTACTCCATAGATACGCGTTTTCCCGCACCAATCACTGAAAGCTTTTGAAAACAGTGCAGTAAGAGTTCAGATTGCTCTGTCAGTTAATATAAACATAATTCAACCAATAATTCAAAAGCATTCTATATAAGGTGTCAAAAAGCATCTAAATGAAGTAAAGGGTTAATTGAAATGTGTATGCATATGGCTAAAATATAATCTTTAATTTTTCATGAAGCTTTACAAATATTTGTCAGGTGCGCAACAGACATAAAACTGACTGCGTATGCTACTGAATGTAATTCAAAATAAACTTAATATTTGATTATATTTATATGTGATATACAAGTTTTCTTCAATAATTTTAGGCTGAAACAGTAGAAGAGGTCAAGTCTTCCCCCAACCTCCCACCTCGTCCTGTCCCCAGAAAACAACCAAATCCAGTAAGTACATTAATCGTATATTATATTTATTATGCTATGAGTTCTTGAAGCAATTACTGTAGTCGCATTCCAGCTATGATTGAAAAAAGCTTAACACTACACTAGACATGAATTGTATGTAGGTGATGTGTGAACCTGTGACACATGTTTTAGAGTAAGAGTCATTTGTTGTGAGGGCAACTGGTCAGTTTTGATCAATCCTAATTTAACTCCATCTTTAACATTTATTTACTTAAATGATGCAAACATAAAAAATAAAAATGCAGCGCTATTTATTCAGACCTACTAATTTGCTTCTTTTTTGGAAAGTTGCATGAATTTATAATTCTTGAAAGACATTTTCTAAAAGATTTGTGAACATTTATGTAAAAGCGCTAAATATATTTTGATTTAATCAATTTTATTGGTATGATAGAAATAAATTAAAAGAAATATCAAATTGTAGTTTCAAAGATTTTTCTCATTTCCAAAACTAGCATGTTTAGTTTAAACTTATTTATTAGCTCACTTGGACGAAGTCCAAGGAGAGCTATTCTCATGACGCCGGCAGTGCCGGCACTTCTGTAGACACCCAGGTTAAACTTTTGCGTTTAAGTTTAAGCTCTCTATGCAACCACTCATTGGATGTGAATGAAACTTCGCATGTGTGTTCACAATCATCAATGGAACACACACATACAAGAACAATAATTTTGGATTGCATTTTGGCAGAGTAATTCGACTTAATTTTTCAAGTTAAGTTTTTTATCAGGTAAGATGTCTATGCAACCACTCATTGGATACGAATGAAACTTCACATTTGTGTTCAACATTGTCGATTGAACACACAGAGACAAGAACCATAACTCGGGGTTGCATTTTGGCAAAGTTATGGCCCTTTTGGGCTTAATTTTTCATCTGTAGACCAAGGTTAAACTTTTGCATTTAGTTGCGTTTAAGATTAAGATATCTACGCAACCACTCATTGGATATGAAAGAAACTTCGCATGTGTGTTCATTATCATCAGATTAAACTTTTGTGTTTAGTTGCGTTTAAGTTTTGGTGTTTGCCTCCAATCTCAATCTTTGCATAGGTGGTGAGTTTGATCCCATCGGCGAGCTTTGTTGTCTTCTGACAACTCTTGTTTTATTTTGATTGTGAAACAAATTAAGCTGGAAGGCTTCCTCAGTAGAACTAGTACTAAGCATATGCAGAAAGAGTGTATTGCTTAAGTACACCACACTTAGCTGTGGTGGAGGATCGAACCCAGGACTCTCTGCACATGTTTTCAGTGCTCAACGCTTTCAGTGCTCACACGCTCAACTGTTATATAATATAAAAATGAAGTTTCAGAATCTGATAGTTACACTTGCAAGTTAATATCCTTTATAACTTTAACAAGTGATTTGATATGTCAACTTGAGCAAAATCAATTTCATCTTATCCATGTGGCCCTTCAATACATAAATATTATTGTACAGATTTTACTTAATAGAAATCACCGCATCCTGGTCTAGTTGTAGAGCGTCCGCCTCACATGCAGAAGGTCATGGGTTTGATCCCTGGCCAGGTCATACCAAAGACTTTAAAAATGGTACTGGTACTCGTTTGATGATCAGTATTTAGAGGAGAGTTCTAGGTCTGGTTGTGGCTTGTAGAGGTATCTTACCATGTGTCTGCGGCATGATACTCCAGAATGACAGCGCTCAGAATACTGTTTCATGTAGACACCGTCACAATATGACTGAAAAATTGTTGAAAGAGATGCTAATCACCATTCAACAACAACAACAATACTTTATAGATTATGTACTTATTATTCAGCTAAAGCATGAAGATGCTGATAGTGAAGAAGAAAGTGAAGAAGAAGAAGAAGATCAAAAAGAAGTGCACGAGGAGATGACAGAAACAAAACAGGTAAAAGCATTATGATTATTGATTGATTGATTGATTGAATATTTAGCATTGTTTTTTAACCCATCGAGGGTCAATAGATGATTATAAGATATAGTGTCATTCTCTGCAATATAAGATTTCCTGTCAAAATATAATGTTTTTCTTGTTTTTTTTATAGATTTAATCAAAATCTTTTGGAAACATACCTCCCAATTTCCTTTTTCATTGAAGGCGTACAAAGTCGTGTATTTTATTTTTATGCCCCATGCTATTTAACCCTTTACTCCATAGATACACGTTTTCTCACACCAATCACAGAAGGCCTTTGAAAACAGTGCAGGAACACTTCCTGCACTGTTTTCCACTCTGTCAGTTAATATAAACATAATTCACCCAATAATTCAAAAGCCTTCTGTATTAGAGGTGTCCAGAGGCGTCTATATGAAGTAAAGGGTTAAAGACGGTAGAAAGAGCATAAAGGGTTACTACTGTCCATTCTATCTGTCTCCCTCTGTCTGTTAGTCCAACTTCTGAAAGGTTCTTTTTATTTAATAAATGTTTGATGGGTAGTTGTATAATAATAAGATACAGGTCAATTTGGGTAGTGTCAACATTGCTGTAATTTTACGGCAGTTTTTGCTGTCTGTCTGTATAATTCTAAAAAACAGATTAAGAATGATATTTGTCATTGTCTGTTAATTTTTACAGTATGATGACCCCTTTGTTTAACTTAATTTTTAATAAAATATATTTAAATATAGCACATTGATTGTTTTAAATGTAATTGTCTGGCAAAGTCCACAATTTCACTTATCTTTGAAGTTGCTATATAAATAATGATAGTCTACATGGTGAATACTGTTCTTTTTAGCTTTTTTCATGTCTGTGTAGCTTTATCACTAATTATATGTGCAATTTCACAGGGCATTGTAACCATTCCTCTATTCATCTCAAAAAAAAGACATGTGCTAGTAAATCTTTATGCATTGCTGTTTTTTAGGTAATGACACCTCCATAAAATGCAGTTTTGTTTGTTTGAATATTTAGCATAGATTTTATGCTATTAAGGGCTGACAGATGATCAGTTATCCATACCACTATTTCCTGGAATCCTTGAAGGATTATCATTCTCCAGCACACCTATCTTTGCAAGTTACTGATAATTTTTACACTTGAATCTGACAAACAACAATGAGATGCAATGTTGTATAATTATATCAACCATTACAGAGACTAGCTTGACTAGGATTCAGACCAAACTTGGTCCCTGTTTACTGAATGTTCATCCAGTTTGATTTGTTGTTTTTTAGAGTCTTCCTATGGCACCCATACCTGTTCAAAGAGCCCAACCTAAACTTGTCGAGATGTCAGAAGAAAGTGAGGCTGATGATGAAGAAGAAGAAGAAAAAGAAGAAAAAGAATCAAAGAAGGAAGATGAAGAAGATGAATCAAACAAGAAAAGTAATAGATTATTGTCTTATTACTAAATTGTCGTTTGGACTAATGTCTGTACCTGATTTCTTTCTTAGTACATGTTATGTTAATTTTTTAATTCAATTTTATTTATATAAAGTAAGTATTAGTGGTCATATGACATTTATAGATGTATTCAATGGTTATAAGAGTGATGCATCCAGCATTATGATTTTGTGTCACTTTTTCGAAGACAAAATAAACATAGTTGTTGATGTTCTGTTGGCGGTGGCAAGAATTCAATGTTAAGTTTTTTGCGTTTAAATGAAAGAGTAAGAACTTGTTTACAAATTCACCAGGGTGGAGGGGTTCCTATACAATATAATACTCGCCAGAGATATGAAAACACAACATATTTAGTACGAAAGTGTATATCAATATCCTACAGTAATGATCGTCTATGAATGTTATTAGTTATAATAATTATGAATAATTGGTACCCCCTGCATTGGTGTCATTTTTTCATTTCAAAGTAGTTCCCCTTTAAACTTGTGGTGCATTTTCATTTTTCTCTTGAGTGTATATAATTATACACTCTATTCTATATATTTTCTCTGAAAAATAGAATCACACGCTGACTATAGAATATGTTTAAAAATGGTAAAATGCAATTTTCTATTAATAAATATTTTCTCTTCCAAACTGCCCGATCATATACCTTATTTTAGAAACAAATACTTACACAGAATATATGTACCAGTAAATACTTTCCATTTTGAGAGATTTGCATAAAGATTTTGTTTGTTCCGACAGATCTGTGGTCAAGAGTATACATCTACAGGACAACAGCATGTGTATAATTAAAGCACCATAGCAGAAAATATGTGTCTCTTTTGTAGGTAATTAAGTTCAAAATCAATAGTTACTGACAAATATGTTGATGTCTAAGTTTAATGAAAAAAGGAAACATCCCTGATTGAGATGATAGTAATGTTTAGTATGAATTGAAATAAGTCAACTTAATTAATCAATTATCTTTAATTCTGCACTACTGAAATTTATTGAGGTCAGTTTCATTTATCAATCAATTCTCTTACAGAAAAGAAAGATAAGAAAGGTAAGAAAGAAAAGAAGAAAAGTTTTGGACTTTTCAGTAAAAAGAGTTCTGGAATATCTGATGATGAAAAAGATGAAGATGAGGAAGAAGAAGAGGAAGAGGATGAAGAAGAAGAAACCAAAGATAAGAAAGGAAAGAAAGATAAAAAGAAGGACAAGAAAAAAGATAAGAAGAAAGACAAAAAGGATAAAAAGAAGAAAAAAGGAAAAGATGAAGATGAGGAGGAGGAAGAAGAAGAGGAGAAGGATGAAGAAGAAGAAGATGGTGAGTGCATCAATAAATAAACTATGTCTCCCCCTCTCAGGGCGATTTATTGTTTTTGTGAATTCCCATCCTTTATCTGTATGACTTTCTGTCCGCATATACATCGCAAGTCTTTCTGTCCGTATGTATGTGGCAAAATCTTGCCATGAGAACTTCTCCGACTGCTGTAGTTGGATTTCACTGAAACTTGCTGGGAAGGATCAGCCTTAAAATTTTCCAAATGGAAAATCTTTCCTGTGGTTCTTCTTGACAACCAATGACCCACGTTTTGTCAAAACTTGCTGTGAATGGTCAAAGTTAAACCTTAATGTGTATACCAGTATCCACTTTACTTTTCAGTGCCATTGCAGTTTTTCTTGCAGCCCCATCACTAGTCCGTTAACAATAACATTTTATATAATTCTGACAATAATGGAGGAGACATAGTTGTTCCTTGAAAATCCATTTCTAGATATTTTTGTTTGTAAAAGAGAAATGATAAAAAATACATTTAATAAAATCTTTCTCAGGTAGGAGTTGCCTAAATTGATCCCTTATTGGTCTGTAAATGTAAAAATGCATGAAATGATAATAGGTAATTTCAAGTAGAACAAAAAGTCATGAATCAAATATACATGTAGTAACACTGCATGACTTTTGTATTTTAGAAGAGGAAGAAAAGGATGGAAAGAAGAAAAAAAAAGATAAAAAGAAAGATAAAGACAAAAAGAAAGATAAGGATAAGAAAGGAAAAGACAAAAAAGATAAAAAGAAAGGAAAGAAAGACAAGGATGATGAAGAAGAAAATGAAGAAGATGAAGATGAAAAAGAGGTAAAATTTAAAACAACTGCTTCATTAATCAGAAGTGATGTGATTTTGGATAAAGCATAGTTTTGTTGAAAACTGAACCATTATCACTACCAGTAATAACCATGGTATCACCTTTTTTTTCTCTTTTCTGCAAAAAAATGTGAAAATTTTTTATAATATAGTAAAGGAAGTTTCATGATTTTTTAAAATTTTAGAATTGGCTAAAAATGTTTTTTCCAATATATCATGCCTGTATATACTCACTGTTGACCCCATATTGCGATATGGATTTTTATTCAAACATGCTGAAATAAGATATTGAAAAGGGTTTTCCTAAGTTGGTTCACGTTAGACTAAAATAGTTTTCCCGCTTAAAATTGTAAAAAATTATTTGTGATGTATCAAATGAGCAATGTGAGTTCATTTTGATTTCAATTTGATCCATCTTAACGGTTAACATATTGTAGAATTGTTTCATCGTAGAAAGAATCAGAATGACGAAGTGAAGGTCATCAAGTAGTAATTAAATGCTGTCTATTTTTAGAATGGAGATTTCATTTCAAGCTTAACACTCACATTAAAATTTTGTTGTTGTCATGTTGGGACGGATTTGATAAACCGAACCATTTTGATTTGATTTATTTTTTATAACAAGATGCTGTTTCATCTGTATCTCTCTCCATACTAATTGTATTTATAAGACATTTATAGCATTATTTTCCTGATAGACATGTACCATCTTTAAAAAGTTATTTATGGACTTTGTCGGTAGCACTATTTGTAATTTGAAATGCATTTGTCCTAAATCAAGTGTATAAGCTCGTCTTTTTGATAAAAAAGAAGAGCTATTGTCATGACCTTGGTGCCGTCGTCTGCGGGTTAAAATTGTATGTTAAGCTCAGCTTTTTCTGTTTCTGAATAAATTACCTATGTGATAGTGACTAAACTTCATAAACACATTTAAATTATTTACATTATATATTGTACATATGTAATGTTTGTGGGCCGGAGGCCTGAGTCACTAATAAAGAATTGAATTGAATATTATGTTATAGAAACAATGCATGTAGCTAACTTACCTTAACTTCCATATTTTTCAGTAATACTATTAATTTTGTAAACCAATCACCATCAACAAAAAAAGTTTACATCACTGACCTACTTAATAGAATTGGAAAAAGGCGAGTGCATGCACCCACTTGTGGTGCTCTTGTATTATATCATACAAGTACATTATAATTTAGAACTTTATATTATCTTATATTGTTGTATATACCAATTAAGAGATGCTTTTTAAGTTAATTATGAGTATTAATTGGCTTGTACAACTTCCTTAAAACTTTGTTATTATAGGAAGAAGACGATAAAAAGAAAGACAAAAAGAAAGACAAAAAGAAAGATAAGAAGAAAGATAAAGACAAGAAAAAGGATAAGGTAAAATTAAAAACTTGAAATTTTAGAATCAAGCTAGTTTTATTTATTTTCTTCTCTATTTACCATCCACATCTAATGTAGGAATCCTCCGTGGCAGAATGGCATAAGGCCTCTTCTCATGATCACTTACTGCTAAGGATGTAGGTTTGAGTTCCACTCGCTCCAAAAACTTAATGTGAAAAAGTTTGCCAATTACTTACAGAAGGACCGTGGTTATACTCGGATTCATTCTGATGCCTCCTCCACCAATAAAACTAGATATGCCACATATAATCTGAAACGTGTTAAAAGTGGCATGAAACCCTACAACTCAATCATCAGGTTTTCAGCTCTGTGTGTTGATGGAAGGGATTTTAATGCCATCTCCATTCTTTCTATTAATTGTTATTATTTGTTTGGAAGGACACGTAACCCTTCATTTAATCACTTTGAGCCGGGCCTGGTTAGCTCAGTAGGTAGCCTGTCTGACTATCAACTATTAATCCAGGGTCGTGAGTTTGAATCCCCGCTCATTCACAATCTCCATGCTGATTGATTTTTGACATAGTGTCTCATTGACATTTATCTCTCACCTCTGATTCAAGTGAGAAAGTTATTAGTTATTTGCGGAGATAGGTGTGGTCAAGTACAGGTTAACCTTTCAGAATCCCACGAAAGAGTGGATAGGTTAATTGATTGTCTGTTGGCCTTTGATGGCATTAAAATGATGCTAAATATTCAAACAAACAAAACTTCAAACATTGATTACTATGTTTACACATCTGAAGGACAAAACTGATGACAAGGACAAGTCAGATGGTGAGAAATCTGAAGATGAGAAAGGAGATGGGGATAAAGATGAGAAAAAGAAAGAAGAAGAAAAGGCGCCAGAACCACCAAAGAAAAAGGTATTAATAACACTTTGATTTGTTTTAAAGTAATTTATTTTGAAAATCATATTTCCAGTAAAATATAATTCTTAAGGCATTTTAAATGCTTTTAGCAAAGTCGTTTTGCCAGGAGATGAGGCTGTTGTTTTATATTTTTGTTATCATTTTAAGCACTTGATTATCTTACAACATTCAAAATTCTTAAAGGTAATTTCAGTTGAATATGTACTGAATTTCATACCATAGGTTTTATAACTCAGTAACTAGCCAATCAAAATTCATTTTTAGCTTTCACCCAAACTTAAAAATGGCGACATCTTGTAAACAACAGATTTCATGCCTGAGTATTATTCAAGGATACAAGCGTTTTTCCACCAGTTTTGGCTTTAAAATCAGCCTGCAGGTTATTCTGGAGGGCGGTTTATTTTCAGACGTTCATGTTACATGTAAAATGAAATGGAGCATACATGTACAGGAGAATAATTGTTCAGCTGATGTTATTGTATGGTGTTTAGCTTTGCTTTCAACAATTTTTCAGTTATATTTCGAAGGTGTCTAATTGAGATGGTATTCTCAGCTCTGCCGCACTGGAGTATCATGCCACAGATGTATGGCATGGTACCCCACCCAGTCACATTATACTGACATGGGGTCAACCAGACCTAGAACTTCTGCTAAATGTTGAGCGCAAAGGGAGGAAACTTCTATTACCATTTTTTAAGTCTTTGGTATGACGCGGCTTGGGATTGAACCTATAACCTTCTGCATACGATGCAGATGCTTCACCACTAGACCACCGCTGCGGTTTTGTTTAGTCAATGTAACTACTTGATCTATTGTCTCTTCTGTTTTAGTCACGGACCTGTACAATATTGTGATGAAGATGAGGGTTTCAGCGTGGACCTGTGTAGTTATAGTATAGAAGCTCCAGATGGACAGACAGGTGGCGCTTTTTGCGGCAAGGTTATGTTGGAGATAGCATCCTTTACCGGCTACATGTACTACACAAAACTTCCATCCTGTGCAATCAAAATACACATAAATACACCGTTACCAGGGAAGGCTGACACTATTACCTAAAATATAACCATTTATGAATGGTGAGTGAACAGATAATATTGGAATTCAAAATATTAAGCCAGTGTAGTGTGGCAGTAATTAGGAACGTGGTTGGAGTTTTCAGGTTGGCACAGTATTTGGAAGTGTACCATTGCAATCACATTGATATTGTTCATTTAAATGTAGGTCATTTATAAGCATTTCAGGTGGATTTAAAACAAACTTTTGTTACCACAAGTAAAAGTTATATGAAAATCATGGATTGAAATTGTGCAAGTAGTGGAGTACTTTTTGCTGAAATCATGTAAACGATGTATCATTTTAAATAAAATGTACAAGTACATATTTTAAGGTTCTGTAATCTAGTGACAGTCATTCAGACTACAGGATGTACAAGACTGTTCTTACTCAATATAGACAAAGAAGGTAGATACGCTAGCTTTGCGCCAAGACCTTGATATATAAACATCTAAACTGTGACTTTTGATGGCGGTACAATGATGGAGATGATGATGATGTCATATCCATGACGAATGCTTGCGTAGTGTCTAGAGTACAGTGGACAATAGTGTATATAACTCAGCAGATGAGAAGTAACTAGAACAGTAGAATAGTGCTTATGTTAATGTGGTATTACTTTACTCCAAGTAAAGATTTGCCTTGTAAAATTTGTGTTTATATGAAGTAAAGTTTTGTTTTTAAAGTTTATGTTGTATTTAAAAGAAAATTGTCCTCAGTGTTTTTTTAAATGCATTTTCTTCTTCCAGAGATATTAACTTATTTTCTTTGTAAAGCATGCAAAATTAGATTTTATGTGAAGAAAGAATAGCTTTCAAACTTTCTACATAGTGTTATAAACAAAGGGAGATAACTTTTTTCCCAAAGCCAAACCCTGTGATATGTATAAACTACTGTAGAAAGTACAACGTTCAGTTGTAAATGTACAATGTTAATTAGATAGATGATTTGTATATTCATGTTGTCCTGTATATTTTCATTCACATCTATATGTGGAACCGCTGTGGTACAGTGACATAAATTCTATTAAATAGGAAAAAAACAAATTTTATAAATATATTTAGATTTTAATTTGTTATAGCTTGATTGAGCAGTAAGCACCTGAACCCAGTTTCATTAAACATCTCAAGTTGATATTTTCCTCAAATAAACATCTCAACATTTCAATTTCTCTGAATTATTACTGGATCTCATTACACATTGAATGATCACACAGAACTTCCTGGTAAAAAGCTGTTAAATCTCAAATATTAAAAAGGGCTGTTAACAAAGTTCTGTTAGCTCAGCTTAAACTGCATCTTCTCGGTCAATATATGAAACACTCTGTTTTGAATTAATCTGACAGCTTTTGTTGATGGTGTTTGTTTGCAAGTTAATATACACAATATTCACTGAGGTTGGCACATTGTCCATTGTTTTCAGTTTATCTTTCAGTCAAATGCTTCAACTAATGCCTAGAAATAATATCACTACCGTGGACTATCATGTTCTTCATATCTACGGTAGATTCAGATGCCTCTACAATATTTCCTCATATTAACACTCATTTTATCTCACTGTCCTGCAATGATATACCTAAGCAGCTGGTGTCCATTCAACCATAACAGATGCCATTATGTATTGATGAATATGTATGTTATTTCTTTTGTTTATAGAGTTTGCATTTTTGATTGGTCATTATTGTCTAGATAAAAAAACAATACTGTCTGCTTGTACAGTCAGACCTGTGTAAGCGGCCACCTCTATTGAGCAGCTCCTTGTCTTAAGCAGCCACTTCCAATTTTTAACCTTTTAATTTTTAACAAATTAACCTGCATTAAACAATAACCTGTCTTAAAAGGCAATTTTGCTCATTCCCTTGACTTGCTGCTTAAGGCAGGTTTTACTGTATATTCAAAAACTAGATATCTGATTTAACTATTTCTATTGAATTTAGGGGTTCGTTAACTTTGTTCTTTTAACTAAAGAATTTTGCTGAATAAGGATTGTTTAAACAAACACAAATGATGGAAGAACAATTACTGTTCAAATGGGTATGATATATATATTCCTAGTTTAATATTTTTTTAATTTGGTCTTGGAAACCATTTGTGTTTGGAATTATTTTCAAACCTTTATCAGAAAGTATGTGACTTTCGGGTTTACAAGCAGACAAGTGAATAATTGATTTATAAAGCAATGTGGTAAGAAATTTTCACATTTGGACCCACCCCCACCCCACCCCATATTTTATATTTGAAATTCATGAATGTCAACATTGTTTGTATATCTATATATTTAATTGTATGTTCATAGATATTAAAAATGCTTTAAATGTATTAGTATCATTTCCGTCCATGGTGGAGATTTAAAGTTTATCTAGAAAGCAAAGTGCCAATTTTTGGAAAGTTATTAGAGATAATTGTACATAGTATATAATATTATCCCCACACTTCACATCCATAAAATTTGGTACATGTGCATTATATGTCCTCCTAGTTTTGCTTTGTTTGGTCATAGCAACTATCGTTTGGATGCATGTTTGATTACAATTTTAAAAGAAGCCAAATTTGCAAATTTTGTAGCAAAAATATATTTCAAGAATTTGCCAGTATGCCAAGAAATAAATGTTCATAATGGAATGCTCATTGATCACAGACTGATACACAATATTCAGGTTTAAATGACAACTTTTATCTTTTTTTTTCTTCAAATTTAGCAAACTGTTTTAATGAATTTTGAGGAAGTATATTAAGGGACTGTTCACGTCTTAATATTATCAGTTTGTTAAAGTAATATTTATTTTCCTATTTCATTTAACTAGAAGTTAATTACGTTTGGTTGATGCCTTCATTTGCAAATAAGTAAAGAATTACTTTTATGATCCTGCCATTCAGACTTGTGAAGGGGCATTACGTGTTTCCTGTATCCGTCGGTAATCCATCTGTCCATCAAATTTGTTTTCGGTGAATAACTACTGAAAGGTTTAATGTATTTAAGTAGTATTTGGTGTGTAGTTGTACAATTATTAAATAAGGGCCAAATGGGTTATTTGTCAACATCAGTGTAATTTTACAGGAGTTATGTCCCTTTTTATTAAATTTTATATAATTTACTAACAAATAATAGGGGCATCTGTTTTCTATGGATACAGTTCTTGTTCAGTAACTGGGAACAGCTTGCAGTTTAATGGATCCCTTTTATTACTCAATTTTTAATACTGATTTGTAGAGTAACATTAGATACCAGGAAG
Source organism: Panopea generosa (assembly GCA_029582155.1). Taxonomy (NCBI): domain Eukaryota; kingdom Metazoa; phylum Mollusca; class Bivalvia; order Adapedonta; family Hiatellidae; genus Panopea; species Panopea generosa. The sequence goes on along the minus strand of CM055898.1, from coordinate 80,812,013 downwards.
TTTTAGGCTGAACGTCTAAGATTCAAACATGCACCCAAACTTTAGTTTACATGTTTAGTGAAAAATTAGAAGTACTTTCCTAGCATATATACTCATATATTTATTAACTTGTTAAATTTTATACATTTCATGATATATTTATTTTGCTCATCAATTATATTCATATGAATTATAATAAAATGATGAAAACACAAAACTGTTGATTTCATTTGAAACCAGACAAAATGCGAAAATTTAAGCCAGAACAAACATGATCGCCGCTTTTAGTTTCTGGGAATCTACACGAGTAGTATAAAGAGAGTCGATTTGAAGATACTTCAAATCATTGCAGGAATGAACTATTGAAGACGTGAAGTATGTAGCCAAACCTCCAATAGTGTCACCTCTATTAAGCAACCACTTGTTTTAAGCAGCCACCTGTTCTATTTACCATTGTTATAATTTTATAATTTTTAATCAACCTGTACTAAGCATTCAATCTTTTTGCTCAAGTGGCAGCTAGTTTATCAAATGCATGGATCCAATGACCATTATGCATATCCATCAAGAGCTTACAAATGATAAAGCGATAAATGATCCCAATTTGTTTCCCTTCCAATCCTCTGAATGATCAATTTTTACAACTGGTGGCTTTCATTGCCAGGGACCCGTGCCTGATAAGCTCGGGCAGTAGTGCGTCTGTCCGATTCGCATTCAAATCACCAACAGTCTCCGTGATGAATGATATACGACGTGTCTCATTGTGATTCGTTTCTCCTCGTAGATTCAAGTGGGAAAGCTATCACTGGGTTCAAAATTTAAGTTTTAATGTTGGTCTAAAATGTGCCCTTGTAGTTTCACAAAGACCAGAAGATGGGAATGGTTTATGAAAATTTTAACAAAACCTCATACAAGACAAGTATATTAATTTTTATTCAGATATTGCAATTCAGTCAACACAATATTATGGATTTTCTAATGAAACTTGGTAGCCTGCAAGGCCAACATATGACATGAAACAAGTTTCAGTTTCCCACGGTGGGTGTGGTTTCATCGAATATTTTATACCCACTGAAGCCTAATATCTTTGTGAACTGCCAAAAGGCAAAAACATGTTTGATTTTTTTAATAAAGAGATGAACTTTCTAATTAAGTCCTCGTACCATAGCTGTTATTCAAATTTAACTATGCATATATGAATTACTTTATAAGATTTACGTAATAAAAGTTATCATCTATGCCAATACTGTCAGCCAGGTAATATAATACATTACTGTCAGTCAAACAATATAATATATTACTGTCAGCCAGGCAATATAATACATTACTGTCAGTCAGGCAATATAATACATTACTGTCAGTCAGGCAATATAATACATTACTGTCAGCCAGGCAATATAATACATTACTGTCAGTCAGGCAATATGATACATTACTGTCAGCCAGGCAATATAATACATTACTGTCAGACAGGCAATATAATACATAACTGTCAGTCAGGCAATATAATACATTATGTCAGCCAAGCAATATAATACATTACTGTCAACCAGGCAATATAATACATTACTGTCATCCAGGCAATATAATACATTACTGTCAGACAGGCAATAATACATTACTGTCAGCCAGGCAATAAAATACATAACTGTCAGTCAGGCAATATAATACATTACTGTCAGCCAGGCAATATAATACATTACTGTCAGACAGGCAATAATACATAACTGTCAGTCAGACAATATAATACATTAATGTCAGACAGGCAATATAATACATTACTGTCAGACAGGCAATAATACATTACTGTCAGCCAGGCAATAAAATACATAACTGTCAGTCAGGCGATATAATACATTACTGTCAGCCAGGCAATTTAATACATTACTGTCAGTCAGGCAATAATACATAACTGTCAGTCAGACAATATAATACATTACTGTCAACCAGGCAATATAATACTTTACTGTCAGCCAGGCAATATAATACATAACTGTCAGTCAGACAATTTAATACATTAATGTCAGTAACCTTAAGAACAAGTCATTTTCGTTTCACTTATCTGCATTAGCATTTATCTGGCACTCCTGAACGTTTTTGTATATCTGTAAATTAGTTTTCGGTGTCAGAATGTATATAGAGATATTACTGTCGATAAACCAATACCAATACATATTGCATTCACGGACAGCTGTGTGGAGAAATCATTCAAACAGCAGAAAATGTACTGACCAAGATTAATTAGTGCCAGCTAAATACTTACACACACTATTATATAGCCAGATTGTTGTCTTTACATCATTTTTTCATAACAATTTGAAAAAGTCTTGTCAACTATTTTAGTGATTTTCTCTTCAACAAATCTTATTTCAGTTTGAATATCATAACCATAAATAGATTAAACAGATACACCACAGTATTCTTAATACATGTATAGTGTATAAAAGTCATCCTGTAAGAATTGAAAGTATAATTGTACCATGAAACCTGCTTGAGTGAACAACTATGTTGGTATAATAAACTTAAGAATTCTGTTAATGTGTCAATGTTTGAGATATATCGTAAGCCGATACATGCTGGTCACATGCCACAGCAAGATTGCTAAATATTACCCATTCAGACTATTACCGGTTTTCTTTCACTTCACTTCATTTTGTAAAATAGGTACATGTCAAAAACCCGACATTTTTGCATGCACTGAAAGATGTCCACTTTTTTTGAAAAAGCAAAACATTTTACAGGTCGAAGTTCACCGAGTGACCTGCACCTGACATTTAATGAAAATAAATACTAATAGTGCTGCTGACTGTCTTGGCATAGACGGTTGTAATGAACAAAACAATGAATTCACAATCACATCATGTATACGTTTCTATAATAGGCAAGGCCAGTTTTTTTTAATTTTTTGCTTTACAGAATCCATCGTCAATATTTTTTTCCAGTTGTGAAAAAAGATCTAAAAAAAAATACCCCACAATTCTTTCATTTGTTTTATTCCGAGAATGATATTACATAGAAAAAAGAACAATTTCAGAAACTGCAGATTTCTGTTAACAATATCAAAGCTGTCTACCACAAAATCATTGTTAGGAGGGTTAAAACCTAACAATTAGAACATTTGTTTGTAAACCTGACCTATTTGTCTTGTAAGTTAAAAAACTACTTGTACTCGTAAATACTTCACATAATTTACCCGACACAAAAATGACTATCGACTGCCTACAGACCGAGTGGCATTGTTTGTTCAAGTAAACACAATGTAGTGTTTACTAAGATATAGTTTGTTTGTCTAAGGACAATGGCGACGTAGCAACCAATATCAACCACTGATTGGATAATCAACATGTTTGATTGACAGCCCAGCCCAAATCAATTGTCTGATTATTTGTTGTTTCAACAAATAAAATGTAAACCAATAAATAAAAATAATCTGGCCTAACCATTTCAACATCTATACAGTCTGCCCACGATATCAAGCTGCAAAATATACTCATGATATCATAGTAACACCATTATTACAATATCTAAGTGAGAGGCGAATAAAGTGTCACTTGCACATAATAATCGTACTGAACAAAATGTCATAGGTAAACAATGAAGTCGGTTAATGAAGTAAACATATCCCTTCTAATATTTCCCTGGCCATAGATTAATTTTCAGAATCAACAGGACAAAATGAATACCGGTAGAACAAATCATTAATTTACTTGCAATACTGTTTATACTCCGTCACATGAAAACTCTTTTAGGTCAATGTGTCGTTTTGCACATGTGTAATTTTGATTGGAATTAAAATCTTTTTTTTTGGAGAAAAACAATTAACAAATGATACTAATTTTAAAACTTGATTAAATAAAGGGTTTTACTATGTATACTTTTGTTTTCACATTTGGATCATATAGATATATAATTATCAGAAATAAAGATTGATGTCCATCGCTTTAAGCTTCAAACAGAAGCCAATTCCACAACACCTATTATAAAATGGTACATACAAAACAATTTTCATCATCATAACTTGTAAAGAAACAAAGTCAATCACTAATGCAAGTCTAAATCATATACTTTAAACGTAAAATATGAATCGTACAATTTAATTTTTACAACATTGGAGCCACAAGTTCCTTAAACATAATCTATCAATTAACAATTTAAACTAATTAACAATTTTAACTATCAGCTATAGGTGTTCCTACTTCTATGTACTACACATAATCCTATAAAATACATGTTGATCATACTTCCAACAAAAAGCCTTAATTTTGTATACAAAGTTTTTCAAACTACAGTCAAACTTGTGTAAGTGGTCACCTTTATTAAGCAAACACTTGTCATGAGTGGCCATATTTGCTTTTCCCATTTTCACGTTTAAAGAGCAAATTAACCTGTATTAAGCAACGACCTGTATTAAAAGGCCACTTTTGCTCATTTCCTTGACTGGCTGCTTAAGATAGGTTTTACTGTACATGCACTCTGTAGTACATGAACAATGCAAAAAGCTGACATTGTTTCATATTTTAAATAAAAATAGGTGTATAGCAATGGTCAGAACATATCACCCATTCAAGAGAAGCCATTCAAGACATAATTGAAATATTTAAATGAAACTCATTTGTAGAAAAAACAGAACAGAGCAGTTTGTATGCATCAGAAGAGTATTATAATGTTCACTATGACATTTCTTAATCTTCATGAATTTTGATCATTTTTATATGGTTTTAAATCTTGACAAAAATCACATCACATTTTCAGTGATGTAAAACCTTCCCTTTATCAAAAGAAAAAACTACTCCGATACAAATAAAATGAATGCTAACATCATTTATTGTTTATGTCTATACCCCAATCAATATTGATTATGTCTTTAGAATATTAGAACTATAAATAAACATTCAACAATGAGTGAAAAGTTATATTTTATGTAGAAACAAGAATTAAATCCAATATCATATGAAGGAAGATCAGATAAATATCTGGAAAATGTAAAAAAAAGGATGACTGGATAGGTTTTTATATGATTTTTGGTACAGTATTCTTTAGACTAGCTTGAATCTTTTCTTGTCGAGGAAGACTTTATATATATCAAAAGTGACTAGGATGCCACTATTATAATATATAAACACTAAAATCACTGTTCCTGTGTTAAGAGAAAGCTCACACTATCTTTAAATATGATTTGTGTCTCTTTTTTTTAAAAAAAACAACAAAACAAATGTGAACAATAGATAACCAGATCTTGCATTGAATGCAGTGTATACACAATACTGAGTATATCTCAATATATACCATCCAACAGGGGTCAATATCCTCTCTACAGTTATAACATAGTACAGTCAAACCTGTGTAAGGGGCCACCTCTATTAAGCAGCCACTTGTCTAAAGCAGCCACATTTGTTATTTCCCATTGATATGCTTTCAGAGCTAATTAATTTGCATTAAACAACAACCTGTCTTAAAAGGTCACTTTTGCTCCTTCCCTTGACTGGCTGCTTAAGACAGGTTTGACTGTACATTACAACTGTTAAAAGGTTTCCATATCATGTGACATATATTTAACACTAACACTGAATAGCAAAACCATTTATACAATATACAAATGAACTACCACCTCCATTTTAGATGGCGTATGATGCAGATCCATGTAAAATGGTTCAAGATCGCTTGTAAAAACTACACGTAGAAATCAACTTACATCATGACAGGTTTGCAACCATAAAAACACCAAAAAAATGTTTAATAACAGACATACTTCCTCTAAACGGTACAAAACAATATTAATTTGTATAAATGGTACAGGTTTGCAATTTTTTACAATGATATACAATTTACAACTAAAGCCCACAGGGGCCTGTGAAAGTTTTCATAACTGGTAAAACAAAGAGAATAACTGCACGGTGCCCAGGTTTTATTGTTTAATACATATAAAGCTTTTCTTTTCAAAGTTGTTAGGTATTTAAGTTTGTTTACATTTCCATTCTGACCAGCATGAGTGTTATCCACAAGGGTCCTCTATTGGCAAGAATCAGAGAAACATTACAAATCTATGTCACAATTTCAACAGTTCAATCCATTGTGTTGTTTTTTTGAACTTCAAGGATTTATGAAACATAGCAATAATATACTATTGCACAAGTTCAACAGTTTGCTGAAGGTCATTTAAGTTAAAAATTCCAATATATTCAAAGAAAAAAAGATTTTACATGGTAAAAATTGATGACATAACACCCTGTGTATTCTCTTACATACATGTATACAGTATGAATATATAAATGTAAACATTGACTGAAATCTCATTTTGAAGAAAGTATTTGAAATATACTTTCTTCATTATAATGACTAGATCTGAAAATGACATGATAGCTTTAATTCTTTGATATGAATTAATGAAAATAAGAGGAAGCTAATCAAAGGACATTTTTTGGATTAATTACTTGCTGGTAAGAAGTTATTCTTTGCTCCTACCTTTCAGAAGATTTTTATCATTATAACAAATACTCTTACCCCTACTCCGATACAAAATTTAGGTTTCATTTACTAATTTTAGCAAATTTAAGTATCATTTACTAAGTTTAGTTATCCTATTACCAGGCATTGTGTATTATAATAAAGGCGTGACCAAATAAATTTAAGTTTATTTGGAATGCAAAGAAATAAACTTTCATCTGGAATACTTAGATTTTTAACTTCAAATTAGTGTCCAAGATACATGTATTACGATTGAAACCTAAAAATACTATTTTCATATGGTCTAAAGTTCATTTGGTCTAAAGATTAAAACAAATATTAGAAAAATGCCGTTTATGTAGTTCTCAATCACAGATAATGGCTTACTGAGGATTGATTGATTGAATATTTAGCATCATTTTATGCCATCAAGGGCTAACAGACGATCAGTTAACCTAACCACTGTTTCCTGGGATTAACCAGTACTCGAGCACCACATCCCATCTCCGCAAGTAACTGATAACTTTCCCACTTGAATCTGCGGTGAGAGATGAATGATAATGAGACACAATGTCGTATATCTGCTTACTGAGGAGAAAAGATAGCTGATGCTTTAAATGTCAATTATATCCAATTTATCCTCATGAAAATTAAAATCAGTTAAAAATTTACTTATTTTCAATTTATTTTTACAAAGTTACTGGTCATTTTGAATTAGAATTCTAATTCTATAACCGACAGTGAAACAGTAATTAATTTAAATGAACAATTTAATGAAGAAAATACAATGTACATGTGATAAATATATTCTTAATAAACAACAACTATATATACAAATGATGCTATTAAGACAGGAATGTTGTCAACTTCGAATATAATTTACACTTAATTACAGTAAAATCATACATAAATTATGTAACATTATACACATATATACATCAAAGGGCATGTTTTAATCAGGACACTTTTAGTCATTTGAATCATGCGTGAGATACAATGCACCAATGACATCAGTACTGATCGATGAAAAGAAATACGGAAAATGGGGAAAATCAAGGAAAGGATTAAAAAACTGTTTTCGGATGGTCCCAGATCTTCAAGTTATCTTAAGTAAATAGTTTTTAAAAAAAAAAAAAAAATAAACAGACATTTGTGGAAGCGTATGCAGACCTTGACACTTACTTCACAAGTTATCTAGGAGAAACACCAGAAAAAGTGGACCTCACCAATGTCAAGCCCTGGTACAAACACATATCAGTAAAATTATATAAATAAAAGCTGGATAAAAAAATTGTTGAGAAGTGAAAAGAACAATCATAATGAAATATTTCTTCTATTTAAGTTCACATCAAACCAAAGTGGTATACTGTATAGGCATCATAATATTCAACAAATAAGAACCGATGTGTACTTGGGTTTTGGTGAGTCTAAAGGTTCTACTAAGGTGCTAGTTTGGCTCAGCCTTCATTCGTTTCGAAACAAAATAGCAAGAATGTGCCTTGCACCTTCAGTAACTGTTGTGATGACCACAAGCAAACATGCTGCTTGTACGCGGAACAACATCTACACAAGCAGTTGATCTTATGTTTGGAAACTTGTTAAACCTATCTTTTGGTTCCGTCGTAGATGAAAAGGCAAGATCACAATGTTATATTATAGTTCTTATAATTTTTTATATAAAAAGTGATGCCATCTAGAACAGAGACATCAGATACCTCTGGATTGTTAAGAACTTCGTAGTCTTGGTCTCTAATACCTATAAATTGAAACAACTTTACTTGATAGGTTACGGAGAGATTTTTTTCATTTAACGCTTTACTCCATAGATACGTGTTTTCCCGCACCAATCACAGAAGGCCTTTGAAAACAGTGCAGGAAGAGTTCAGATTGCTCGTAACGAGCAATCTGAACACTTCCTGCACTGTTTTCCACTCAGTCAGTTAATATAAACATAATTCACCCATTGCTGATACGTGGTGAATTAATACTTTCAATATTAGAGGTGTTCAAAGGTGTCTATATGAAGTAAAGGGTTAAAATTGTTATCATGACTCATGACAATGCAAAATCCATCTTTACAAAAAATTTCTTTACTTAACTATGAAACTGTTTTTAACTGAAAAACAAGAGGTCCATGTGGACCTTAGATGCTCACCTGAGTAACATATTGACCCCTTTGGCAGCCCCAAATTTAACCCAAGTGATTCGGCTTGAACAAATTTCTGCAAGCCGCCAGGTAATATTTGATGACGAAGAAAACTTTTCAAAATTAAAAAAAAAATAAACTGACATGTCCCTGTGGTGGAGTCCAAATTTCCTCTTGGGCCTTGATTTGAACAAACTTGAGAGAGGTCAACATAAGAATGCTTCACTCAAAATTTTGTGAATATTGGTGCAGCAGTTTATTAGAAATCATTTGAAGCAAAAGTTAACATAAGAACAATTGGCACATGGCAACCAGAACAGCTCACTTCGAGCTTTGATCACACGAGCTCAAACAAGAATGAAATTGTCAGCAACTAAAAATCAGTCTGAAACAGTAACTTTTATGTCATTTATCAATCACCTACAAACTTTCAATGGTTTTTTTATCATTATTGTATAATATGTAACAAATGACATAACTACTGAAAACTTATATACATATATATATAATGTATATACATGTAGCATATATACATTGTAACGTATATACATGTTTAATGTATATACATATACAACGTAGCAGCTGTAACGTATATATATATAACGCATACACATGTAACGTATATGCATGTATAAACATAAACAAGACCACCGGTATTCAAATGATGCAGCAGCCACTTCTGCTGATGATTAACAAAAATGAAATATTTCTATGACAGACTTCAAGTCAATGGCAACAACATAATGCCCTTGTTTTTTTTAGTTCCTTATGAATTACTTAAAGAGTCCAGTTTTCATGTGAATAAAAATAACCTATGAGCAAATAAATGTTGAAATGTACAGGAAGCTTATTAAAACATTAAATACATTTAAATATGTTTGATCAGATCTGTGATAAGTAAATATAATGCGTGTAGCCACAACATGCACTTCATCATGATATTTTACACCTACATGCCATCAAGGACTTGTATACAAGGATAGGAAACTTGCATCACCAGACTATATGCTGATGAAGCAGCACACGAAGGATTCATAATTTGCAAATCATTCATAATTCACAGACATCTGATTTATTGTAGATAAACTGTAAGTTGTATGTTTAAACATGTTTTAATCATGCAAAATGCTCTTTAATTAAAGATATTGAGTTTCTTAGGAAAATTTATCGTAATTTGTCGTTATTTTAACTGCAGTATATACATTTTATAATCACAAGTACTTCAACAAATTTTAAACACAAGTTTCTGGGAATGATATTGTTTTGATGACAATTTCATTCTGCAGTGTTAGAATTTTGATTTGTGTTCCTGAGATGAATGGAAGTGAAGATAATTAAAAACGAGATATGGCGAGATTTTGCGTGAATATGCATCGTTCACAAAATCTAAATCAGTTGCCTTTCCTTCTCTATATAATTCCTTGTTGCCAAGTATGTGGACATGTATTATGGATGAGTAACAAACTCAGATGCTTACAAGGTCTCACTGCACAGTTGAAATTTGTTCTTTGTTCTATATAAAATAAGGCCTACAATTCAATTCCATAGTAAAATTTAAATTTCTTTAAAGTATTTTTTGTCCATAGCTGGAATGTATCCACACATAAAAATGCACACTAACTGGTAGGTTCAATTTGTTTCAAAAATAATTTGATAAGATTATTTTGTTCTTATAACTTGACTGCTTATAATTCAGCAGATACATTATACACGCTTATTCAACTTATTTCAATTTGTTATCTTATGTTTTAATAAGCAACGGCTGCCTTTCATTGCCAAAATTAACATTCACAAAAATGTTATAATAAAATTATATACTGCAACATTTGAAATTATCACAATTTGTGGTTGGTTTCCTTCACACAGACTACGCTCGCTCGGAGACAAAATGCGACTGATTCCGACCATAGTGATTGGCTGGATGATCCTTGTAATGGTATGCTGTGTGGACACCTGCATTGTGATTGGCTGGTACAACTTGTGCTCCGCTGTGATTGGCTGAGAAATGTACAGCATCACTGTGATTGGCTGATGTGTGCTGAGGATCCACATATGTCCACATGGCTTCAGGAGAATTAGTCAGTCTAGATGGCATGTCTGAAAATAACAGAAGTGTTATTTTATTAAACCAAGTCTGAAAATTCAACACAAAAAAAATGACCCAATAAATGCATAAACTACAACGTAGATTCCATGAATCAATTGTCTCATCTACAATTCTTTCCCAGTCATCAGCAGGCATTGCGGAGATAAAAACTACCAATCAATTCAGTTAACATAGCAGAAGTATTTCAGGAAACAAATCTCTCCCAGGGTGCACTGCCTATGCTCAACTAACTTTGTCAATGTCTCAACTTTTGCAAGATTCTCACACTATCAAATCTATTCTTGTATTTGACAAAATGAAGTCATGGCCGTCTTAAATTATTTTTTTCATAGGAAATAATTTGCTTAAATATAAGTTTTCTAAACTAAGTTATGTGTTGAATTACTTTGTGCGGAGGTAATACAGTATACAGGCATGTTTTTTTAAGTAAAAATACAAGATTTAATTGGCTGAAATCTTCATATCTTGAATTTTTCCAATGCATGATCAATATCTGTGTAGGTTTAATATTGAAAAAAAATCTTTCAAACTTTGAGACACTGACATAGGACAATGGAGTGTAGCTCAATGAAACCTGGCACGGGATGATATGGGCTGAGTTCAGCACCATTAAACTGCAAACACAATTAATGCCTGGTTGCCTAAAATTATCACAAACTGCGTGCTTATACGACGTTCAGCAAGTGTCCAGAATATTTATGTTAGTTAACGTTAGCAAAAGTTAGCAAATGTTTAACCGAAATGAACACAACTGATTAATAAAAGACTCAAACTCTCATCAAAAGAGAAGAACACAGAATCATTGTCCATCTATATAAACTTCAAACGTGTGAAATTTCCATCTGTTCCACTGATATCTTTAACAGACAAATTGGCAAAAGGGTTGTATCATAAATTGATGTTATCTAAATTATAGACACATTGCAAAAGCAGTCTCCTTGAAATGTCATAAAATTATAAACTATATTCAAAATACAACAAATAAAATGTGCAAAATTATTTGTGTATGAAAAATACACAATTAATCAAAACTATTAATTTCCACGCATATCTCAATATCACATCACGTCACATCAACATACTTAACATTTGTATGACAATAAATGAAAACAAAACCACAGAAATTAAGCAAAGTGATATTAATTCGGCATAGTGAGTTTCTGTTATGCAGGTTGTGATTTAAAAATGATTATTTTAGCATATTCTGGTTAAGTGGTAGAATAAGCGTTGGATACTGGCAATTTCATTGTAGATGGGGTTATTTTAATCAGAAACGTTATTAAATGTTCATTTTTACCATTAACATTTTGAAAACCAACCTTGCATATAAATTAAGGAGTAAAATACTCATTTAAATGAAAGCTTATCTGGAGCACTGTTGGTCTCATGACATTTTTCATTATTCATATTCTATATTCTGCTGATCATTTTGGCTCTTAAACTTTTACCTAGATCCCATTATCCGTAACATTTAGGTTTACCAATACTTTTTTGCTGTACCCAGGAAATGGGGTTTAACGCCATTTTCAACACATTTCAGGTTATATATGGCATATCCAGTTTTACTGGTGAAGGAAGACCTCAGACTGAGTCAGACAGTAGAACCACCGTCCTTCCTCAATTAACTGGCGAACTTTCTCATATTAATTTTATAGAATGAGCAGGACTAGAACCTACAACCTTAGCGGTGAGAGGTTAGTGATCTTGAGACGGCGCCTTAGACCACTCAGCCATGGAGGACCTATATGTATCATGGGAAAAAAATATTTAAAGTTCTGTACCGGTAGTTTTTTTTCATCCTAATAGGTGATGAATTTAAACAGTTAATTCTTTTTTTTTTTTTACATTTTATAGTTATGGAACTTTACCATTTTTGACCAACCAATATGACTGGAATCTTTGAGGGGCTTCTGACCAGACTGAATTCAATATTAACTCACCTGGAAATAGACTGAGTTCAATATTACCACACCTGGAAACCTATTATGACATTTAGTCCTTTCTTTTTTTTCCTTCATGGATAGATATTGCCTTCAAATCTAAATATCTTGAAGAGCGTTTGTTCTTTTGCCTTATCATCCATTACCATGTAGTGTAGATAGATGCACTATAAAGCAATTTTAATTGCAATAAAATTGATATATTGATATTAATGATTTTTGCGTGTATTCTTGGACAGTAAACAGTTGGAATTTATCCACACAGAGCCCAATATAAGCGAATACATGTGCATATTAAGATGTTGTTTTTGAAACAAACCTCATTTTCATATAATGAATCCATGTGAATTTCATTTTTTATAATACTGTAACATCTTGAAAGTGATATTTCACAATTATAAACAGCTCAAACATTATAAGTTATAGAACAAGTTAATAATATTGTCATCAACCATAAACATTACAAATGTTAAAGGTTGACTTTATTGTTATAACAGAATCTATGGTTGATATATTACATACTTAGATATTAAAGGGGAATTAAGGGTTAAAATGCCCTACCAAAGTTATTTATATGCTAAAGGGGAATCAATGTTGACCAAAATATATTGATATACTAAAGGAGAATTAAGGGTTAAAATGCTCTACCAAATATATTTATATACTAAAGGAGAATTAATATTGACCAAAATAGATTTATATATTAAAGGGGAATCAAGGGTTAAAATGCCCTACCAAATATATTTATATGCTAAAGGGGAATCAATGTTGACCAAAATATATTTATATATTAAAGGGGAATCAAGGGTTAAAATGCCTTACCAAAATCTGCTTATATGTTAAAGGGAATCAAGTGTTAAAATTCCATACCAAAATCTGCTTAAATGTAAAAGGGGAATCAAGTGTTAAAATGCCTCACCAAAATATACTTATATGTTAAAGGGGAATCAAAGGTTAAAATGTCTTACCGACTTGACTTATAGCAGAGTATCGTTGGCTATTAAAAATAGATCATGATTATTTGTTAAGATGGCTATCCATTAAATAAACACCGAAAATATACACTAGTCTTGGTACCAGTCAACTTTGTGAAGTTTCACTGAATATGGGCCAATGGTTGCTGAGAAACAGCGACCACAAAAAATGTAAACAGACAGACAGACATACTGACTGATGAGCCAGACTACTTTATAGCCCCTATATACTTTGTATCTGGGGTATAAGGTGGGTGATACAAATCAACAGTCAAGAGGTGAACAAGGATATTGTAACTGAGGTGTATAATGACATGAAAGGATAAGACATATCTTTACCTATTCTAAACAAACTCACCAAACAATATGGAAACCGTCCAATTTTATAAAACAATGTACAGATCAGATTATTTAATGAATACAATGTCGTAAGGATTAATTACTCTGCTAAATCTACTAATTATAATCATAAAATAATTATATGCTTAAATCTGATGGTGAGTTTAATTGTATACTTATATTATAAAATGTGTTTTTCATGCAGTAATAAGAAATTCTCATACAGTCATGTATGTCATATAAAAAAGTGTCCAGTCTGGTGAAGAAAGCTAGAATTAGTTCTTGAAATGTCAAAAACTGATTAAAAGCTTAACTCTGATATACATCTCTGAGTAAAGGCTTAACTTCAAATGCAAATACGGAACAAAAAAAAATACATCAAAGCTAATGTACTTGTAACTAAACATGACTTCCATGTAACATACTACAATATGAAAGGGAACACAAGTTAATTGGGAATAGAAGTGCTCTGCTAAGGTTCTTTCTCAGTCTCTTTTAGACTACTGTACAGTAAGATAATAAATTATTATAATTATGGCAAAAAGTTTACTTTTGTACAGAAACATCATTATGGCAAAAATTAAATTTACTGTACAGATTATATTAAATAGCACATAATTTATGATAAAAAATTGACTACTGTACAGTAACACATAATTATGGCATAATTGACATCAGTTACTGTAACAATACAGTAACACATAATTATGGCAAAAACTTGACTTACTGTACAGTAACATATAATAATGGCTAAAACTTGACTACTGTACAGTAACACATAATATATTATGGCAAAAAATTACTTCTGTACAGCAATGCTTAATTATGGCTAAAGCTTGACTTACTGTACAGTAACAAATAATCATGAAAAAACTTGTATACTGTACAGTAACAGAAAAGCAATATATGATAACATAAGCTCAGATGGCGGGTCATGTGACAGGTGGAACAGACATGACATACGGTATCATACAGTGGTGGTTTCTGTTTTGTGCTATGCAAGTACATGTACATCTGCAAGCAGAAATAACAACAATACAATGTGACAACTTGAGGCCTGAAAGTATCATCTATCAAACATAGCTGCTGTTGTACAATCACTAAAATTTCAGTAAAGCAGCACATGGTAATAACACAACAAAAATTTTATTGTTTGTTTAAAACTGAGGTTGTGAACACTGTAGAGAGCAGGTTACTTTCGGTCAAACAGGATCCCCATTGAAAAGTAATGGTAGATAGTAAGAGTGATAAATCCTTATTCATAATTTAACACCATCATCCCTATCTCTCATAAACAGCTTATCCAACATAGAAAAACTCTGAACTGTAATTGAAACTTTCTTCATTTTTTAAAAAAATTAAAAAAAGGGTTACCACCAAAACTTACAACCAAGCCCTTTCATTAGATACCAAAATCACAGAAATCTGTTGGTTGGATCAGGAGGTCACTTATATTTGCAACATTTGGAAAACATAAAATGTTCCACGAGATATTTAGAATGTTTTATGGCAGGTTGACGCATAAAAAGGTAATTTTAAGCGAGTAAATAAAAAGATATTTATTATTTATTTTACTTTGATTGTGAAACCAGTTCTTACAACTTATACAAATCCTGCTCAAAGTCTTCCTGGGTAAACCAGTACTAAGCAAGAAAGTGTCTTGCCCAAGGACACCACACATAGCAGTGGCAGGGGATTGACCCCACGACCTTCCGATCATGGGGCCAATACTCTACCACTGGACCACGCGCTCAACTATCCTAATATTTAGACACATACCGTCGGTTACTCTTCTCCGTTTTATAATGTCTCTGCACTTAGACTTAACCGCAGGTTATTTATTGCTTGGTGTGAAATCTTAGAGACAAGGCAAACTTTATATCAATATTATATCAAAGTATGATATACACATTATGATATACACATTGGGTTCAGTCTATGCTCACGTATATTACAAAACTTTTCAAGAATGGAGTCTAGCACGGATGAATTACTAGTTCTAGGAGACTAGCATGCTGAAACTATTTCTGTTCTAAGATGATACTACAGACTGAACTAGATGGTGGTTTGAAACATTCCATGCCGCATGCCCAAGATATAATCTACATCTGGAGAAGGTGGAGAGCAGCTGTATGACAATCAAGCTAAGTACTTGTGACAGTCTAGGATGCAAGCCAATGATTATATCCACAAGTTTTCCATAGTCCAGTACTGGCATTAAGTGAAGGGAGAAATATCATATAATCAATACTAGTAATCAAATTCCAGGTCTTTCCCACATGTTTGTGACAAATGTTTGTTTGTGTAAACATTAAGCATCATATTGATGTCATCAAGGGCTAACATATGATCAGTTAATCTAACTATTCTCCTGTGGTCCTAGAAGGTTAAACAGCACTTGAGCATACACATCGCCACTAGCAAATGATAAATTTTCCACTTTAATCAGTGATGAGAGATGAATGACAATGGGACGGGTCAATTACAATCACTGAAACTGTGGCTGGGTGGGTATAAAAACTCACAACCCCTGGATTGATAGTCAGTCATGCTACCGACTGAGCTTACCAGGCCCGGCTTGCGACAAAGGTACAATAATTTTACTTATATTGTTTGCTATTCACTGACAGTACATGAAGTCTTATTTTGTATACTGATGTAACCACACCGTCAAATCCTGTTTCAGCACTCGGAAAATACAATAATCTAATTATCAAGCACTTTGGGGGCTTTCCACCTCCGCCACAACCCCTTCCCAGACTTTTCCCATTTTACACCAAAAAAAAAATCTTCACCTGTGCCATGAAGAGCGACTTGTATAATATGGCACATATAGGTTGGTTATCACATAGAGTGATAATCATAGTCAATGTGAGATAAATAAAGGGATAAACTTAATCAATTTGAAATCTAAAGTCTTGCATAGTAACAGAGTATGTCAGAATTGTGTTACTTATAAAACAGGACTTCGTGATAACAGAATGGACAACTAGTTTTAATGGAATGTATAACTTTCAGGCTTGAGAAATAATTAAATGCATATCTTTCAGGCCCAAGTGATAATGGAGTGCACAACTTTAAGGCCTGGGTTATAATGGCATTCACAACTTCCAGACCTGATTGATAATTAAATGCACTACTTTCAGGCGCTAGTGATAATTAAAAAGCATAACTTTCAGGCACGAGGGGTAATGAAATGCATAACTTTCAGGCCCGAGTGATAAGGAAATGCACAACTTTCAGGCACGAGTGATAACTGAAAGGCGGAAATGATAACTAAAGACATCACAAGTGATAATCTAGTACGTATAAGCCAAGCTACAGGCTCTTACCTGAAACAGTATGTTGAAGTTAGGTTGTTGTTTTGGGAAACACATCCCCTACAACATACACAATAAGCAACACTCATTCTCCGCTATATGTATTAGGCCTACCAAGCTTTATACAACGTATGACTGATGTTTACATTATAGTATTCAATAAATAGCAAAATATTATATTATTCAACAAAAATAATAAATATGGACAATGAGCTACGTGTACAGTTTTAATAAATATAATTATGTACAACAGCATGGTCTAGGGTGCGTGTCTTTTTGTCTACCAATGTATAAATTGAAACTCACTATTACCAAACATACTGGAAACTTTAACTGTAAATAAAAAAACATAACTATATAAAAAAAAAAAAATTCATTTTTTGACTCTTTGATAACTCAAAATGAATGAGAGTTTTTATTTTATTATCACTTTCAAAATTTTTGTATTAACTTTTTAAGATTTCCTGCATGTAAGCTTTTTTAATCTAATGGGTAGAAGGTTTTTTTCTAACAAATTTGAATGAAAATTTTATCCTCGTTGGTGCTTTCTTTCTTGGTATTAGTCAAAACAATTTCATCAAATTTCAAACATAATTTTTTATTGGCCTGTATTAAAAAGCAATCCAATGTTCTTCTTATAATTAACAAATGTAGCATCTAACAATAAAAGCCAACCTGAAGCACCCAACACTGAAACATGTACCCAAAACGTTTTTTTTTTAATGTTTTTTTTCCCCAGTTACTTGCGGAAGGACGGTGGTTTTACTCAGTCCGAATCAGACTGGTGTCTTCCTCCACCTGCCATATTTAACCTGAAATGTGTTGAAAATGGTGTTAAACCCCATTTATTGAATGGATTTAATGCCATTTTTAACACATTTCAGGTAATATATGGCTTATCCAGTTCTACTGGTGAAGGAAAACCTCCGAATGAATCTTAGCAGAGCCACCGTCACTGACCAACTTTCTCAGATAAAGTTTTTGGAGCGAGCGAGACTAGAACCTACAACCTTACGCTGAGGTTATTATTAGTAGCCCAGCTCATGTTGTTCTGATCACATATTGCAGTCCTGATCTCCACCAAAATGATTATACATAACAGGAACTACTTTTTATTCCTCGAATTTCATTTCTTCATGTATTTAATATAAGCAAGCAGAAACAAATTAAACAATAAAAATATAGTACGGACATTGTATTACTAAGTACCGTTATGTCATTCTTAAAGTACATTGTATATTGCATAGTATAAACCAAATGCTACAATAATATCAGTCAAATTAGGGAGGCATATGAATACGTATTAAAAACCGCCTATCACTACTTTCTAGAACTTTTTGATACTTATTTACTTGTCACATTCGCCAAATTCGCATCTCGTTATCATTAATAAATATAAAACCAATTAATTTAGCATGTCAAATCTACCAAAACGTGACAAAATTGATATGTAAATTGGAGTGGTAAACTTGAAACGAAATCCCCATTCTAAAAATAGATAGCACTTAAATACTACTTGACAATCTTTGCATCATCATTATTTTTTCAAGATGACACAAATTTTACTATGTGTAAAACTGTATAGCTGATCAGATTGAAATTGAAATTGAAAAGAAATCACATGAATCATTTAATATGTCACAAAATATGTTGCAATATTAAGCAAGAAATCTATTTTAGTCTAACAAAGGTGTGTAGTCCATGTTAGAAAAGCCCTGTTCAATATATTATTTTGGCATGTTTAAATAGGTAACTTTTTGGCAATACCTGGTCAGTGAATATATACATAGGCATGATATATTGGGGAAAAAATGTTTTTAGTTAATTCTAAAGATATCATAAAGACTGTAGTCAAATGAACTTTCAAATAATTTTCATAATGTTTTAGTGCAATAGTCATAACCCCTAGACCACACCTTTCTAATAGCATTAGTCTAATGTTTTATGGCAGAAAAAAAAAAATTCTTGTGAGTCAATATTTTAACCCACAAGTTAAAAAAAATTGATTGATTTTTTTTTTTTGATTTTTTAAAAAAATATATTTTGTCTTTGCTCCATTTCGATCCATGAACCATGAAAAAAAATTAACCAAATTTTTTCCAGCACTTCACAGGAAACACAAATATATTTTTTCATTTGGCCTAATTAATTGAAACTAAAGCTAGATATATTTGTATATTTAATATGTTTTTCTATGCCTCTAGCACTATATTTGCAGTGTTATGACCTATACATCAAGTACATTATCCAGTCACGAATATTGATTTATAATCTGTGAATATATATACAGATTATCACCAAGTATCCGTTAATATAATTTCTTGACTGATTGTAACACTATGACGGTAATATCGGACAATTTCCCGCATGCCATGCCAAAGTAAATGTCACAGAGCTGTGGTGCATTGCTAATTTAAGCTATTTAACAAACTTGCTATTGCTCTTACACAACTGCTAATTAAAATTGCTTGATAAAGATTGTATCATGATATTACTCATTTCTCTACTCAGACGAAATGACTTATCAATATAGCGGTTATGAAGTCTTTATAAAAAGCTAGTTGAACTATATTGTTACTGAAGTCATCACCTCTGACTGTTTGTTGTACTCTGCAACTGTATCAATTATTCAGCCAAATCACAATAATTCAATGCCTTAGGGCTTTGGCATAGACGCAGGTTAAAGGGACACATGATAATGTTAAAATCAATCTTTACACGAACATAGAGAAGATTATTTCTGCAGCTGAAATATTCTACGTTAAACACAAAAAACTTATTTCTTTTCATCATAGATGGCATCATAAAATTACCAGTAACTTTTTATTTAAAAAAAAAAAATCAAGTAAAACCAATTTTATAGCAAAAACATATTATTTTAAATTTAATCTATCAAAATTTGGCATCAAAATTCTTCTTTTTGTGCTATTTCAGAATATACTCACCCGATATTAAACAACTATTTTTTTATTTACCTCTAAAAACATTGTTTAACTGCTACATATTGTATAATTATATATAATAATGTAGTCACAATATTGAAAAATCCCTTTGCTGAAACATAAGCTTCAAACAATAATTATACTAATCTTGACACGAAGAAGAACATTTATCATGACAATGCATTCATTTTTAATTATAAACTGCCTGCCTGATAAACATATGTTTATCACATCAATGCAAGTTTATCAGGCACATGAAGTCATTATGTATATTTATACATTTTGACCTGTACAGAATAAAAATACTACTTTTAACCCTGCATAAAATGAATAAAAAATAAAATAGAAACAGTGACATGATAAATGTCTATTATCAAATTTATCAGGTTCCGCATGAAAAAAACAAAGACATGGCAGAGCCTCGTCCTGTTTTTTCTAAGCCTCACCTGATAAAGTTGATAACATCAGACACTAACATGGTATTCTCCATCTATACAGTGACTTATCACCATTACGTATATATATGTGAGATTATAAGAATCCATCATGAGTATCCAAATTGGATAGAAAAATCTCACCCAAGGGGTCAAATTTACATGCAGGGATGAGACTCTGATTCTAATTTTTCCAATTCATCTCGGTCAAATGACAGACCCTCGATAATTACCTCTTCACTAAAATATTCTACTTTTTAAATGCGTGTTTATAATGCACAAAATATCTTCATATCTCTGTGAAATGATGACAGTAACAGTACGGCTGTACTCGCCAACACCTTACCGGCCATCATCACCAAGTTCAGGCCATTATAAATTAATTGCTAGATTATCATCCAAATTTTTCTTAAAAAGGGAGAGAGGGGAGGAATTATTTTTTTAAAACTTTTTTAAAATTTAAACTTTTTTTTTTATGAAAATAAAAAGGGTAGGGCAGCAAGAAAAATAGGAGGCAGGTTGGGATCTAGCAATTAATTTACTATGGCCTTAAATTGGTCTTGTATTCATATTCAGGGAAGTCAAAAACTTAACTTTTTACTGAATTTTTATTTGACTGTAGATGAAATCTACTTGTCCAGTTTAGACAATTATACTTAAAACAAATAAAGTAACTAAGAACCTTTTACTTAAATAGCTTACAGAAGCCACTTTGTGAAAAGTGTTTTCAATGTCATAAATTAAAATGATTTTTGAAACTAGTTTTCTTTTTTACACAATGAGCCATTCTCTCTTAACTTCATCTTTCTTTTTTTAAATTGAATTTGAAAATTCAGTTGTCCGTATTTATAATTGTACAATATGGACAACATAGACAATGGATTTCGCCATCAATGCATTAAACATGAGTTAAATAATTTCTGTCATAATACAATGCAGAAACTAAGACACAGACACAGTAAAACATGTTTTTGTGAACAAATAAAAAAAATCTATGAAAAAGTTCATTTAATAGAAGAAAGTCATAATTATAATTTATATTATATTACCATAAAAACATTACAGAATCTATACTAGAATAAAACAAACAAAAAAGTACATGATTGTAAAACCGGAAGTTTCAGGATGACAAAGACTTAATGTAATTTTAGAACGACTATCAAAAGTTTAATATAACGAAAATACAAGTTGTCAAATCAAATCATAAAAGCTTTATATATTTTCGCCCATGAAAAACTAGTAACACTGAAAAAATAAAGTAGAAAAAAGTAATAACTAAATAAACACAAGAGATCACACAAATTTACAGCAGTGTTATAGTACAAGTTACCAGGGTATAATATGTGATTCTATCACACAAAGCTGTATGTGTCGCATTTAAGTCTATAAAATTTGGTACCCGATAGATCACTGGAACAAAGGTGACCTGGCCCCTTTTTCACCAACATTTACTTAAAAACTTAATTCTAAGAAAAGCATTCAGGTGATCATGATTTTAGACTGGTTCCATTAAAACTGCATATGGTTTCATCAATATTCATTTTAAAAGATAACTGAGCACGTGGTCCAGTGGTAGAGCATCTAACCCATCAGGGAAGGGCTGCGGGTTTGAATCTCTGCCATGGCTATGTGTGATATCCGGTTTGAGCAAGACACTTTATCACATATGCTAAGCACTGGTTCTACCCAGGAATACTTAGAGCATGATTTGTATAAGTTGCAATAACTTGTTTCACAATCAAAGTAAAATAAATAAGTTTTAAACTAAGATGAGTAACCAGTTTCTAAGTGTTTAAGTAAAATGTTGGTGAATCAGAAACCAGTATATATATATATATGTATTATAAAGTAGACTTTTAGTCAATATTTCAAATACTTAACAAATAATTACACTGGAAATGACTTGTTCATAAAACAGGAAAAACAAATATGGACTGCAAGCAAAATACTAGAACACATATATCTACCCCAGATTCTTAGGCACTAGAAAAATTAGCTGTGTCTACACTGACTTCCGAGATATAAATCCTCAGTGCCAATATACATACAATAAAGCGCTGGATCGTTTCTAATGTATATAATTATGTATTACAAAAAGAGAGAACGAAATTATTCCACAGTGACTCTGGTTCCATGGTGACAGGGGGCATTGTAGTACAGAACAAAACTCAATTCAATGCAAAACCTGGTAAAAGTGCCAAGGTGGTCAACTTTGCTTTGATTCCAAATACAGAACAAGTAATTGCATTTATTCATTTCCGAAATACTAAACTAAATCTCTGCTTCGTGTTCAAAAGTAAAAAAATCATTACCGGTAAATCCATCAAATAAAAATGAAATCAAGAAAAAAATTAAATTAATAGCACTTGTATTCACTTGTATTTAGGACTATAATTGTATAAATAACAGAAAAAAACCCACCAAAATTGATCTACAGAAGAAAAAATAATGTGTACGAGAACCAATTGTCTGAAGAAGTCTGAGTATATAACAATAACAAGTGAAGTATTGCAGTTCAGTAACACCCTTCTTCACATGTAGACATGTAGACAAGTAAATGAACAAAATCTTCAGTTCTTTGGTTTACAAAATATCAAAGCCAATACGTAAACAAAATGAAACAATTAATGACCGAAATAAAAAACATTTTTTTAGACAGCTGGTGCAAGTAACTTACCATTTGAGTAATTTAGTTGATTCAAAGTCATGTTCCATGTGACTGGGTTCCCTCCTGCAGCACCAACACACATTGAAGATATTTAATTAAGGCAATGAAGTGAGGAACACAAAACCAAACTCAGTAGCAGCCTTATACAAGTATGTATATATAGTTTATTGACTGCAAGTTCGATACCAGATGGAGGCCGACACTCTCCACTTTGTCTCTTAAATATATCCACGGTGGCTAACCCAAGTGACTTTATGCTATGGAGTGGTGCAAAAAACAGGAGGAAAAATGCCCACTCCAGGTGACATTTTGCAGATAACTTCCTTAAAGTTTTATGAAATTCATGAAACAAAGTCAAATGCCATCTCTGTACAGAGACAAACCACTGGTTATATAAAGTGACCATGCAAATTTGCTTTTTTTCGAAAGAAAGTGCAACAGTGTTTTGTGCTCAGTTGAGACAACTGATATTGAGTCACAACAGCGCCATTGCACTTTTGCAAATAATACGAAAAAAATGTTCATGACCACTTAATATTATTACCAGTGGTTCAACTCTATACAGAGATGATGTTTGTCATTGTTTCATGATATTCATTAAATATTAAGAAAGTTATCTGCAAAACTGTTACCTAAAGTTGGCCCATTTCCTCAGATATTTTTTGCATCACTCGATATCATAAAGTATTGTAGGTTCGACACCATGGTATCCATCCACACAACAGTATCAAACTTATGTGACCTGATTAACCTCTCATTGCCACACTAAATGCCTAATAAAGTGCTTTTTCCTTTCAATGAGCTATGACATTATACTCGTTCATTCCTGCATACCAGACAAGGAATTATGCATATTTATACTGGGTATGTATGCATTTTTCACCCTACATCCACTTCATGCGCTTATCCGTGTTATGAGGTATTAAAAGGATCTTACATGGGTTGGAGGATCAGATAGACCGTTCCATCCCCAGGGATAACTTATGGAGGGAACGAGGCTCTGCCAAGTTCCCATGAAAACAGCTATCCCAAGGGATGGACTTTTCTATCTGATAACTTTCTATAAGATTATTTTTTTTTGCATATTAAACATATTTATTTTAATTAAATAAAATATTACCACAATGGCTTTTAAGACGTCAAATTAAATATATTACGCTGTGTTTTGATATGTCATAAATTGTTTCAAGGTCACATCAGGATAGACTGAACATGTTGAGAGAGTGTAGGTTGAAAATCTGCACCAAGTAACATTAAGCAGAAATCATTGTCAGGTATGCAAGAACCATTCATAAATACTATGATATATCAGCATGTCAATTTCACTGTACACAAGGGAAATATACACAAGTGAAATATAGCTAATATTTCACTGAAACCTTTTTTAATTATCTTTTATCACCGAGTGAAAAAAATATTTACAGACACACGACTTAAAAACACACCCCACAGTACCGGTATATACCTGATGAAAACTTACCATTGCTGGATCCCAGTTCACCAGGACTGTCGATCCACTATAGTCATGGGCCAAAATTAAGCACCACTTCAAAAGTGTTTTCTATTTTCATGGAAATTTTACCACCTTTTCATTGTCAAAATTCCCTTTAATTAAGGTAGATATTTTGTGGGTTTTTTTGTCAACCTTTCCAATTTTTTTTATCTTTTGTAGCAAACTCATGTCCCCCTTCCACCCCCACTTACCACACACACCTAAGGGCCCAAACCAATTTCTAAAAAGGATAAACAGCCCTGGTTTGTATTTTATAACAAAATTCTTAATTTGTATTTTAATTATGTATTTAAAACTCTTACCATTGGATGGTGGCAGTCTGTTGTTTATGGTGCCGTCAGGTGACTGGTAACTGATCATGTCATGTTTTGTCACTTGTGGACCACCAATCACCTTCGACACTGGTAAACTACTCTGATCTGTTTGTGTATTTGTTCCCATGTTGTTTGTCGGCTGATAAAAAAAGCAAAAAAATATTTGATAAAATCTACGCGGTCCATACCAGACATTTTTACTTAAAATAAACCAAATGACAAATAACCTTTTACTTATAGCCCACAGAAGCCACCTGGTGAGAAGTGAGTTTTCAATGTCACAATTTGAAATGATTTTGAATAACTAAATTGAAACATAAAAACTGAACACTATTTTACAAAATGAGTCGTTCTCTCATGACTTTCATCTTTCTTTTTTTAAACTGAACTTTATTTGTCCATATTTATAATTGTATGGTACGGACAATATTGACAATGGATTCAGCCATCCATGTGTTAAATAATTCCTATCACAGTATAATGCAGAAATCAAGATTGTCAACAGAGTAAAACATAATTTTGTGAACAAATAAAAATTCTATGATAAATACAGTTCATTTAATAGAAAGCTATATATTACCATATTGTTTGTCAGCTGA
Organism: Panopea generosa; assembly: GCA_029582155.1. Classification (NCBI taxonomy): domain Eukaryota; kingdom Metazoa; phylum Mollusca; class Bivalvia; order Adapedonta; family Hiatellidae; genus Panopea; species Panopea generosa. The sequence continues at coordinate 80,786,294 of CM055898.1, read as the reverse complement.
TAGAAAAAGCAAAATATATGATAAAACTTATAGACGTAAAAACGTAAAAGCCGTGTAAGTTTAAGTGTTTCAGGCCGCCAATGCTTCAAGATAGAAAGTTTATTGTGATACAAGGCCTTCAACACATCATACAAACATGTTAAATGCCAAATCCTCACGATGTGAAAAATGTGACCAAATCGACATAAAAACATGTGTCATAAAACATTATAACATTTGGACTGGTTGATTACTGAGTAAGCAAGGATAATATGACAGCATAATCATTTAAGGCCATTATAAATTAATTGCTAGATTATTATCCAATTTTTTCTTAAAAAGAGGAAGAGGGGTGAGGATTTTATTTTAATTTTTCAATTTTTTATATTTTGTTAAAAAAAAATTAAATGAAAATAAGAGGGTTGGGGCGGCATGAAAAATAGGAGACTGGGATGATAATCTAGCAATAAATTTATTATGGCCTAAAGATATGGAATATGAAAATCAAAAAGCAACAACACTCAATCTATATCATTGCTTATAACAAAATTTTATTTTCTGCTTCAATCCTTTGAGGCCATGGTTTAGGCATAGTAACACCATTGGAAAAAGGAAGTGCTTCTGTGGAGTAGTCCCATAATGGTGGTTATAAATAATCCTCGTTTTTTCCTCTTTAAAAATGCATTTTTCTTATTTTAATGCTCTTTTTTTTATATTTGAATGGCATTATTGATGTATTTTGAACATTTTTGTCAGCATTGTCATGTTTGAATTGTGAAATTAGAAAAAAAAATTGATGCTTGGAAATTGGGTTATGAATACATGATTTTGGAAGTCTATTTTTACTTTGTCAGCAGTGTACACATGGAGAAGAAAAAAAATCTCTTGTGCGACACATGACCCCTACTTTTCTCATCATATTTTGATAGTGCAGAGGTTGACAAACAGTAAAATGTAAGTTTCACTTCTTTCATTTGGGTCTCTCTATGAATGACAAGTCTTTAAACTTTTATTATTTACTATAGAATAAAGAACAAAAATCAATGGTGGGTTTACACCTTTCAAAATGACTCTGTCCACATAAAAGTTACCCAATCACTTACAGAAGGACAGTCTTTCTACTCACGTTTACTCTCAATCAGCAACTTTAATTTGTAGCTAGGAGTGCTTCTATGTCAATATTACAATGAAGGAATGAGCTTACCTTCTGTTTTGTAACTGTTGTTGAACCGTAATAGTCTCGTTTGACAGAGTTATCTTTGTTTGCTGGGTGGATTTGTGCAGTATCTGGTATTATTAACCCTGTACGATCCAACAAACTGAAACAAATACAGATCAACAAATACAGATCAACAAATACAGATAAATCAACAAATACAGATCAACAAATACAGAGAAATCAACAAATACAGATCAACAAACCAAGATCAACAAATGCAGATAAATCAATAAATACAGATTAATTAACAAATACAAACCTACAAATACAAATAAATCAACAAACCTAGATCAGCAAATATAGAGAAATCAACAACTACAGATCAACAAACCTAGATCAACAAATACAGATTAGTCAACAAATACAAACCTACAAATACAGATAAATCAACAAATGCAGATCAACAAATGCATATCAACAAATTCAGATAAACCAACAAATACAGATAAACCAACAAATGCAGATAAATCAATAAATCAACAAACGCAGATCAACAAATACAGACCAGCACAGCTCAATTTAGATAAACAACATATTATACAGAAGTAAATAATTGTTCTTAACACAATTCCAATGATTAGAAAACTTTGTATACGGCAACCAAATAAACAATTATAAATGGAGAAATACCACAATGTACAAAACCTCCATCCTTCATATAATTGTATATTAACAAAAATACCAGCAAGCCTTTAAAGACTCAATATCTCCAACAATAAGTCAATTTTCCTTGTCATATATTCCAGACACACTGGAGATAAGGTATAGATGTACTGCTATGTATTATATTTCCAGAATTATTCCATTATAATTAGACAATATCACACCTACCGTAATACAACCGTGGCATATAAATCTGTCTTTTTCATTAATAACCATCATATTTGACGTTATTTGCCGGAATATAGTTTTTGTATTCCAGGAGTGGTCAGGTCAGGTTAGCTCTGTCAGTATTGTGTCTGACTCATTCCAGGGTTTTTGAGTTTAAATCCCTGCCCAGTAAATATACAACATTGCATATCATTGTCGTTCATCTCTCACCACTGATTCAAGTGGGAAAGTTATCAGTTTCTTACGGAAATGTGATCGAGTACAGAGTCAAGGCTCCCAAGAAAGAGTGGTTAAGTTAACTGATCATCTATTAGCTGTTGATGCATTAGAAACGACGCTAAATATTCAGACAAAACCAGGATCGCAGCATGGTCTAGTGGTAGAGCTTTCACCTGGCATGCGTAAGTTCAAGGATTTGATCCCTTGTCATACCAAAGACTAATGGTACTAATAGATTCCTCACTCGGTGAGCAGCAATTAGGGGATAGTACTAGAACATTATGTTGGTTGTTTGTTTTTATCAATGAAATTTCTACTTAATTTATTTCCTATTTTTATTTAATTTCCATCTTGAGTTTAAAACTGTACGATACAAAATTTTTTGGATCCAATAAACTTCTACATAAATGTACGGTCATGTGGTACCATCTGGGGTAGGTGATTGGCTGTACCTTACAGGTATAGAATAAATGAGTTTATTAATTGATTGATTAAGTATTTGGCATCATTTTTATGCCATTAAGGGCTAATAGATGATCAGTTAACCTAACCACTGTTTCCTGGGATCCTGGAAGGTTAACCAGTATATATTAACCGGTAACCTATGTGTGCAATGGTATACTAATAATGCATTCTGTTTTGCCCTTGTTAGAAATTTTATCACAGAATGACGATCCTTACAAGTGGAGTTTCAAAAGTGAACTGAAATTACAACGAGCAAAATAAACTACAATCAGACATAGTAATAGTAGTGTTGATTGACTGAATATTAGGGTCATTTTTTATGCCATCGAGGGCTAACAGATGGTCAGTTAACCTAACCACTGTTTCCTGGGATCCTGGAAGGTTAACCAATACTTAAGCACAACCAATTTCCGCAATTAACTGATAACTTCCCCACTTGAATCAGTGGTGAGAAACGAATGATAATGAGACACAATGTCGTATATCAAACATAATGGAGATTGTGGCCTAGCGGGAATTCAAACTCACAACACCTGGATTGACAGTCAGACATGCTATTGACTGAGTTTAAATGAGTTTAATACAAAATTTAGCTATTTTGCTACTGTAATATATGTAAATAATGTTTACGCAACAGGTTTGCGAACTCCATAACTATTCATTTAGTAAACTTTATAATATCTAAACATTTGCTTTTAAAATCTGCAGAAATAATAAAAATAAAATAAAAGCATTTTTCAGGAATTTAGAATCACCATAATCAATAACCCAAATTTCAGAATAAATGTACCTACAATTTTATTTGTAAGATCTACATTATTATGCGATGTTTAATATATAAAATATCAAATGAATGACTTTTATAAAAGACAGATCATTGCTATTATTGTATTCATCCAAGTTTTTAATATTTTTCTTCAGAGTGACACATGAAGCCATTAAATCCTTCCATTACCACGGATTAACAGCTGTCACTGGTGTAGGTTGTTTAGCGTCACTTTCTACAATTTTTCAATCATATCATGACAGTGTTTGCTACCACACTGCTGGAGTATCATGCCGCAGCCACATGGCATGATAACCCAACCCGTCACATTATACCAACATCGAGCCGACCAGACCTTGAACTATCTTTTAAATGCTAAGCGCAGAAGCTTCCAGTACCATTTTCCAAATACAGTAAAACCTGTGTAAGTGGCCACCTCTATTGAGCAGCCACTCGTCTAAAGCAGCCACATTTTATGCTATTTTCCATTTCTATGTTTTCAGAGCGAATTAACCTGTATTAAGCAATCACCTGTCTTAAAAGGCCACATTTGCTCCTTCCCTTAACTGGCTGCTTAAGACAGGTTTGGCTGTATTTGGTATGACCAGGCCGGGAAATGAACCCACGACCTTCCACGTGTGAGGTGGATGCTCTATCACTAGACCATCGCTGCGGTAACCCAAGCATCAACAGATAAAATTAAAACTTACCTCGGTGGATTAGGTCCACACAACACACCTATACAGTTTTTAAATATGGAGCCATGACTGTATGGGTTGAAGTTTTCCTGGTTTCTTTTAGATGAAAATGAACCTTTTATCTGTAAAAACAAACAAAAAACAAGTTAATAAATAAATTACATTACATGGTATTACTTCCATGTACTTATAGACAATTCATTAGACTACCCTTAAAAAATTGCTTGTCTGCCACTTCCCACTGATTCCATTTAGGGGTGGATAAGTAAATTCTATTTTCTTCTTTTCTTTTATAATCAATTGGAGAATCTTTTTAAGGGCATGTAATGATTGAGATATTTTGAAGGAAGCTTTTTTGAGTGGTTGGCCTGAGGCGGCAAATAAACAATAATTTAATTTAGGGCTTATTCATGTATTTTTTATGTCCTTCTCTCCAGTTAAAGTGGCATAACCAGTATTTTTGTCCATTCAATTCACTAAAAATCTGGTATAATTGTAATATTTAGTATAAGTGAAATGACTATATCTGGATCATATCTGGTGCAGAATACCGTTGTTTATCATTAGAAAACATGTACAGTCAAACCTGTATAAGTGGCCACCTCTATTAAGCAGCCACTTGTCTTAAACAGCCACATTCCCTATTTCCCATTTCTATGTTTTCAGAGCAAATTTACCTGTATTAAGCAACAACCTGTCTTAAAAGGCCTCCTTCCCTTGACTGGTTGCTTAAGACAGGTTTGACTGTATTTACATACTATTATTGCCGATATTTGAATATGGCCCTATCTGTAAAATAGTGTAAATGATTCAGTAGTTATATCTGAAATGTCCGGAAAGGAATCATCAATTAAACCCAGGTAAGCGGTTCAGTTATACAGGAATCATCAATTAAACCCAGGTAAGCGGTTCAGTTATACGGCCAATCTTGATATATTTCCCTGTCTGCAGATTGTCCCTCAGTTCGAATACCGCAACAAGAATTTTTTTCCCCTAGCAAAACTATTTTTTCCTATAGTGCCCCATAAACGGCTATTTTCAACAGAACTTTAAGGTTCAAACAAAATGGAAAAAATATTGGTTAATATATGCATTTATATCTTTGCACGTTATCTAGTGAACGCTCCAATAATGAAGAAAGACACAATTGGTCGAGCAGATATGATTCAATCGAAAATTGTACAATAATTTCCATCAGCAAAGCAGCTTATTTGCATATATAAGAACTACTGATCAGTAAATTTAGATTTAAAATAAAGATTTAATCACGTTTAAAAGATGTATCAGCTATTATAAATGCATCAAGGGCCATGAGAATTCACAAAAATGTTTTGTCATTCATTAACAAATTGTTTCTAACCTTATAATAGAAAAATCTTCAGATACTGATTATACCTCTTTATATCTTATTTTTATCTTATTTTTGTTGATTTTTGATAAAAAAATAAAATAATTTTTTAATGAAAATAAAAAAGGTCGGGAGCATGAATATTAGGAGACAGGGTGGGGATGATAATCTAGCAATTAATTTATTACGGCCTAAGGTCCAAAACTACATTTCTCATTGGACAAGTATAATAAAGGAGATCAAACTTCAGACTGAGTCTCGCAATATTTCAAAATATTACAAATAAAATGAATTTCATAAATTAATTCAGACATTATTAAAGTATAATCAAATGGGATCAAACTCTGGGCTTAGTCTTAATATCTCAAAATATTACAAATAAAATAATTCATATGTTGTTCTTGCAGTTTCTTTCATTCAGATGAGCAACCAATAGGAAATTATAACTGCCGACTTATAAATAAATGGAGCTGAGCGAAAACATATTTGATTTTATGTTTTATGGTTTTAAACATTTTTTCAGTTAGGCCATAATGAATTAATTGCTAGATTATCATCCCTGCCCACCCCCTAATTTTCATGCCACCATGACCCTTTTTGTTTTCATAAAAAAAAAAAATGAAAAAAAAAAAAATAAATAAAATCCTCCCTCCCCGTTTTTAAGAAAAATTTGGATGATAATCAATTAATTTATAAATTGATTGCCTTATATTGTGACTGTGTCTTCTTGAGATAGTATTCTGAGTGCTGTCACACTCAAGTTTTATGCCGCAGATGTATCATAGAATACTCATCCTCTTAATGCTGAGCGCCAAACGAAGAAGCTTCTAGTACCATTATTGAAGTCTTTGGTTTGACCTGACAGGGGATCGAACCCGTGACCATCCACACGCATGTTCAATTTTTTAAGTTATATTTAAATATTTGCTTTTGTATTTCAGAATTTTGAACAAACAAACAAGGTGATTTGAAATCTAATCTGTTGACATTACAGCTGAGCTGATCGATACAATCAGTATATCTATTGTAGACCAGCAGGATACAACGGATATATGTCTGGATACTGGTAAACTGCAAGAATAAACTACATACCATCGCACAGCTACATCATATCAGCTTTATTTACATTTATACTCGAGTTTTGTTTAACAATTTGAGGTAAAACAGAGTGAAACTGGAAATGGTTCAACAGTCTAGACTGGATTCTGGACTAAATTGATTTCTTATGTAACAGATATAATCTGCGGCTATCAGTCAAATTGAATGCTGTTTGGATTTTCCATTTAAGTTGCTTGAACCTATACTTTGTGTGTATAAATCAGAGTAAAGGCCATACAGAAAATATGATTTTTTTTTGCATTCATACAAACTTGGTGTCATTAAGTAACATAAAATTATTTAAAATTTAAAAAAAAAAGAGTGGTATCAAAGTAATAAACATATACTGGTATCATTGTTTATTCATTTTTTATATTATTATTATTATTTTTTTATGGAAATATAAAGAATTTGGGCAGCATGAAAATTAGGGGGCAGGCACGGTTTGATAATCTCGCAATCAATTTATAACGGCCTAATTGGTTGTTTTTCTTCATTCTTAATTACACTTGATATTGTTTTAACTGCAGTGACAATGACATTTCTTTACAAACCAAAGCTGACCTCTGACCCATAATACAAAATGGTCAACAAATACAACATATAATGTATTATTCAACACAAAAGTAGGGTAGTTATGCAAGACCTAAAACTGAGATGATAAGACTGAAAACAATTGTACGTAACACATAACGGTACAGGCAATGTTTAGAAAGTGAACATTCAGCTGATTTCAAATTCCACTTCAACACCAGAATCTCAGCTTTCACTCAATATTGATTAAAAGCATACTGCCTATTGTAAACTATTTTCTGACAAATTATTCTCTGTCAGGGATCCACCAGGAAGTTAACGAGGTGAATGTTTCAATAATTTACAGTTATTATTGTTGTCTATTCTATGACTTGCCCACAACAGTCTACACATGTTTTTACTACGTATATATCAACCAGTAATAAATGTGCGCAATGGAATACTAATATTGCATTCTCTTTTGCCATTGTTAGAAATTTTATCACAGAATGACGATCCTTACAGGTGGAATTTCAAAAGTGAAATAAAATGACGATGAGTATAATAAGAGCTTGACTATTTCGATGCACTTCTAAAACAACAGCTTTTTCAGGAAATAAGTACCAAATGGAAGACAATTCGAACTAAAGGGTGGTAAAATTGAACTATAATTATTGCTTATCTGTTAAAAAAAATTAGCAAAATAATTAACCAACAATATTGATTTTCATTATTAACAGTTAATAAAATTATGTTCTTTTGAAAACAACCAAGTGAATGAATGGCATGTATTGCCTTAATATTACCTAATTCAGCATGACATTAGGCCTATGCACTAACTTCACCTCAGCGGGAAATATATCAGTATCATTTCATGAAAATGGATCTATAGTTGAAATAATCTTGTACCAGCAAGCACAGTTTATCACAGCTGGATACCCCTTTCATGAAAATGTAGAGAATAAACCTAAAAAAAAAAATGAAAAAAAAGGATAAAACTTTACAAAAAAGAAAAAAAGATTAAACTTTAATAACAAAAATAAATAATAAAAAAAAAGTGTATTTTTTTTACTCCTTAGGACAGGCCAAAAAAACAACGAAACTTTTAGAATAAAAAGAAATTTTTTAGCCTTAGGACTGGCCAATTTTGCCCACAGGTTCATGGTTTTGAACAAATTTGATGTCATGCTTGTTTGGAAATATAGACAACAGATACAGTCAAACCTGTCTTAAGCAGCCACTCCAAGGAAAGAGCAAAATTAACCCTTTATGGCAGGTTGATTAAAACTTAAATTATAAAAATGGTTTATAATTTAAAATTACAGATGATACTCGCTAACTTGAACTCTTATATTTCGAAATTCCTATTATCTCAAATTTGAATTCGGTCCTGTTTTTTTCCATTCTATTTCTATGTTAATTAACTCCTGATATATCAAATTCCAGTTATTCACATTATTCACTATTTCGAATCTGTTATTCGTTCCCTCCATCTTAAAATCTATTGATTTCTCACTCGTTCTTTCGAATTCTTATCACCGCATGAACATGAAAGGCAAACTGCTTAAGGTGATAATTGCTGATCCCATACCTGTAATTTATCGCTTCATGTGTTTGTCCTGGCAGGTAAGGTTATTGTGTCATAAAATTGCTATGATACAAACACAAGCGAGACACAGCTAATTAGACACTCTAATTAGGCAAATAACGCCACTTCTTGTTTGGGTGACGAAGTTTTAAAAGAAATTTATTCTATTTTTTTAGTCTTATGATTTGTTGTTGTAACCATTGCTTGTATACAACCTGTGTTTATTTTTCTGTTGCATTTTCTATTTATTTGATATTCATGAAAATAGCAAGTATAAAAACATTGTATTTATCTATTATAGCACACACTTAAAAAATTACAATGTTCATGCACTGGGCAAATAGAAAATTAACCTATACATGGAAAACAACGCACAACATATGTTTGCAGAGAAGAAAATGACACATGTAAACATTTAAATTTACCACGATTTAAGATAATTCCACAGTACACATCAATATAAACAAAGTTTAAATTATGTGTAAATATAACAACATAAATTATTATTTTGAGTATAAAACAATAAATATAGGTATTTACATGTACACATACATTCTCAATGATTTATGAAGTGGATGGGTAACGGTAAAAAGTAGACTCCTGATAAATTGAAATCCGGATATTTCAAATTATTTTTACGGTCCCACAGAATTCGATATAATGGCTTTCGACTGTATAAAAGTAGTTTAAAAATATAAAATGTGGCTGTTCACGACAAGTGGCTGCTTAATAGAGGTGACCACAAATGCAGGTTTGACTGTAGTTTAATATCTTATATTACAAATACATTCATAGTCTGTTACCATGCGAGACATCTTACAAAATCACACATGTAATAAATAGACTGTGTTCAATAACTTACATCTTCGTTTGTAGTCTGCTCTGATGATACCAAATATGTATGAAAACCGGCCAAACCAATGACTGACCAGACAGAGAAAAAGCAAATAATCAGCTCGATAACAGTGACACAGTCAAGGAAATAAAAGTAACATAAATTGTGCAAAGTATAAAAAAAAAAAAAAAAAAAATCATGTTTAAAACAGAACATAAGACATAGGTACCACAAATGCAGGGGAAAAAAACATGTTACAATTATTTAAAAGATTCACTAAATGTAAATCAGAAGAAAGAAAATATGAAAAATAGAACTCGCAAGAGAAACTAAATATACAAAAGAAGCTACATTTCACACAAAATTTCAGCTAAATGAATTGCTTTGCCCCCTAGACTAATGCCACAATCCAGTTAGTAGTATTTATAAACTGATCTCCAGTATATAACCATTTAATTATCTTAAAGTTAAATAAGGTATTGTCCTTAGGACACAATTGTCTCCGTTATATGTTACTTAATTTTACCAAATATTAAGTCGACAATAAACCACAACTCAACAAAATTTTACCAACTTTGGCAAATAGTGAACCTGAACTGTACTGGTTTGTTATGGTTTGTTATACAGCTACTCAAGACATGTTAATTATATACATAGCACACTGTACCATAATTGACAGGTAATGAATACAGCTGCTGTGCATAAGCCACTCTTGCATAACTCTCTGCCCCGGTAGAAAGTTTTCGGCCTTTAAGAGACAGTATTTTAAACACTACGTATATAAGATATGGCATTCCTTGAAAAGTCAAACTAAACCTCATGAAACCAGAAAGTCTATCTTTACTCTGTCACATGGCTGTATATTATTTCACCTTACAAGTTTTGCTTTTATTACCAAGAAATAATTAACCGATTCCTGCAGCGTTACTTTAAGAATCAAACAACATCTTCATTTGACATTTCTGTATTTCTAAATATGGAATCTTTGTGCCAATGAACGTCAGTGGTAACCATCTGCCAATGTGTAATTTAGAAAAAAAGATCAGTTTTCTACAATAACATAGAAGTCTCCGTCAACAGCAGCATAGCTTAATATAGGTCACAACACACAGACATTACAAAAACAAAGCATTGAAAATAATAAGTAAACACTAATTGCTACGTCAAGGTAGCGACAGATTTCTTAAAATTCTCAACTGATTTTTCTCCCTGGCATTTAAATATGGAAAGCACTTAGCAAATTATGTTTTTTTTTATATTATCATTGTTGTTATTTCAGACATGTTAAGCAAAAATGTCATTATGTGACAGCCAGATTTATGATGAAAGACGATCTCAGAGGAAATTATACATGTATATTTTCTCATTTTACGATTCATCAGTCAACTAAACATATTTGAATACTGAACTTTTACACACATATCTAAATTTTGATTTAATGATGAATGAATGAATGGTGTTTTACAGCATGTCGACACATAAATAGGTCATTTGTGCGCGCAGATTTAATAATAAAAGAGGTTCAATCTACATGTATATTTTCTCCTTTATGAATCATCAGTCAATTTAACCCTTTACTTCATATACACTCATTTGGACACCTCTAATATAGAAATGCCTTTGGGCACCTGATATAGAAGGCTTTTGAATTGTTGGGTGAATTAGGTTTATATTAACTGACAGAGTGGTAGTGTTCAGATTGCTCTTAACTTGCTCGTTACGAGCTCTTCCTGCACTGTTTTAAAAGGTCTTCTGTGATTGGTGTGAGAAAACGCTTATCTATGGAGTAAAGGGTTAACATAATTGAATATTGAAATTTTACACGCATAAATTATGAAAATTTTGAGAAATTGTCGTAACCCAAGACTCTATCTACACAGTGAAGGAGAGGTGACTATATTTGGTGAATAGCAGATAACATATACACTCACGTCCTCATTGGTGGTTTGCTCACTAGCAGCCAGGTAGGTGTGAAACCCAGCAAGGCCAATTATTGACCAGACAGAGAAAAAACAAATGATTGCTTCAACAATAGTACACATCGTTAAGGACCATAAAAACTAAATGTGAGATTACCAGAATTATCAAAATAGAAACTCAATATTGAAGCAGTTCAAGTTGTCAAAATACAACTTTAATAAAGGCAATGGGTCCACCCACCCATATATACCTCCCCCTCCCCCCTCCCCCCTCCCCCACCTTGCCATGTGAATTTCAGTTATGCTCATAAGCATAAATTTTTTTAAATTTCAAATTTGTTATCCTACAAATTTATGCATTTACAAATAATAATGACACTATTTATTAACAAGAGATGGAAATTCCCCCAAAAACATGTTTTTCAAACATTTTAGCTTTTCTGTAACTATAACTCTATTTCATGCCAGAATTTTATGTACATTGAAGCAGAAAATAAAAAAGCATACATTTCAATTTTGTTTTTTTTCTTTGTAAAACACTGATGCAATAGTTTTGTTAAAAAAGCATGAAATAAAGTTTTTCTCTTGTTTCTGTGCTATTCACTGGTTGCTAAAATATTACTTCCGAAATTGACATTATGAAAGATGTAACATGATTATACTTGGAAACAAACATGCATATTCATAAAATAATACATCAATATTTTCACATTTTGCATTGAGGCTAAATTGGTGGTACTGTTTCCAGTGCCAACCGGTAGGAGGTAAGTCACACATGCTCAAATGATAGCATCAATTTCTTAAATACGATGTTTGATTCTACAAATATATTACACAATGCATCAAACATTATGAAAAATTCAGCTGTGTTGTAAAAATTTTAAATGGACTCACACATTTCTCTAATAAATCATTTGTATTTTTAATAATTCTTTTTTGCCTCATATCTATCAACTGGGCAAGGGCACTGCAAGCCATTTTCAAGATAAAAATGTGCATGTTAATGGAGTTTCATTTAAATATATATCAATACATCAATCCAAACTTTTTCAGTATCTTTATCAAAATAACAAAAGAAAAAGATTATTTTTACTTTAAGGCTAGAAAAATTGTATCAATTGTGTCAATTTTAGCATTTTTGACTACCGTATATTCCCTTATAAACGCCCCCACTCTAATAAACGCCCCCCACCTATTTTTCTGGAAAATTAAAAAATAAAACGTATATGCAATTTGAGTGCGTATTTGCCCATCTTTCCCTGATCGATTATTTTGTTACACAGACAACAATTAGCGAAGTGTTTATTACCTTTGAACTCTTAAACCCATTGTTTTTATCTTGGGTGGCCACTTAACCACTTTTGGTTGAACAAATGCTTCCCCATATTTGCTGTTTAATACTAGTAATAATACCGTCTGCCGATTAAAACATTACAATACGTCGGAAAATGCGGTTAGTCTGTGTACTCTGAAAGCTCATTGTTCCACGTTGATAAGAGCAAGCGTCCAAGTGATTTAAAGTGAAGAGTATACTGACCATAAATTCGGATATTCCAGTACGCAGACTAGTAAGTTCATACAGATTTTCAGCTTTTTTCGTCCTATGTTGATTATTTCATTCACTCCAAAATAATTATGAACCACTTTTTTTGGGGATTTAAACCGGATTTAAGGTTTTTTCCATGGTTTTATTGTATTTTTAACTGTTGTTAAATTTGCTTTTTTTATCTTTTATAAACACCCCCACCTTGTAAAATGTAACGCCCCCGGGGGAGTTAATTAGGGACTATACGGTAATTAAAGGACCATAACTCTGAAGATAATGGTCAGAATTGGCTGGTTATCGAACTTAGCTCAGATTTTATAGAGAAACACACTTTGTATAAGTTGGCTTCAGTTCAGATAAAGAATACTCTAGTTATTGAGCGGAAACCTTAAGTTTTAGCATTTTTGAGTAATCAAAGGGCCACAACTCTTAAGATAATGGTCCGTATTGGCTGGTTATCAAACTTGGCCTAGTTTTTTTAGAGGTACACACTTTGTGTAAGTTTGGTTCAGTTCTTATGAAAAATACTCTAGTTATTAAATGAAATGAAAAAATTGATGCCGCCCATCCGCCCGCCAACTTTGCCAATCTAATAACCAGGTTTTCAACTTTGAAAAACCTGGTTAACAAAATGTAAATGTCTTGAAAGGGAATTTATCAGGATTTTTCAAAAATTTAAAAATTGGCTAAAAAAATATTTTCCCTTGTATATAATTATTATGTCTATATATACTGACTGAACCCCTATTGCCAAAAGTATATCTATTTTAACATGCCAAAGTAATATATTGAAAAGGGATTTCCTAACTTAGTAAGTGTAAAAATAGATTTCTTGCCTAAAATTGCGATCTATTTTGTGACGTATTGAACAAGTCACACAATTTCATTTTGATTTCAATTTGATACTGCATACAGGTTTATATGTGGTAAACATTGTACGAATGATGCTGAAAGGTCGTCAGACAGTATTTAAGAGCTATCTATTTTTAGAATGGGGATTTTGGTTTAAGTTTACCAATCCCAATTAAAAAATCAATTTTGTCACGGTTTGGGGGATTTGACATTCCGAACCATTTGGATTTTATTTATAAATGATAATGAGATGCTTTTTATCTGTTTTAATAATCATTTTATTTTACAAGAACTTCAAAGCGATTTTCCCCCGATATTCTCCCTTTAAATCATTCATTATTCACATGTTTAAAGCAATAGGAAGTCCGCACTCTAATGTGCCCCACCACCCACCACCCACCCCCAGCATTTGGCAAAGGGTAATAAACCTTTGAACAATATATATTTGTACAAAGTTTTAAGTGAAAATTTATTTTAATAGAACAAAAACATAAAGTGCCAAAGTACTTTAAGAAGTGGCAAAACATTCCTTTGGTAATCAATCAAACTACAAAAGTAAGAACATAACTGAACTGCTCATATTTGTAACAACGAGTCAGGCAGTTCTTCTCTTATGATGAAGGAATCGAAGTTAACCGTACCAAGTGATAAACATCATGATAGGTTGTCAGCACCAAGTGCTTTCAGCATTTGATTTAACAACTTTTAACTGATGTTAAATATAATAATTGATTGAGCATTAAGTGTCAATTTTATGCCATCGAGACTTAAGAGACAATCAGTTAACTTAACCATTCTTTCCTGGGATCATGAAAGGTTGAATCAGTGGTGAGATACATATGACAAGGAAAAGCAATGTTGAATATCAATCATCACAAAGACTGTGGCCGGGCCGGGATTCGAACTTGCGACCCTTAGATTGATAGTCGGACGCACTTCCGAGGAAAAGATTTTAAAGACTAAACCTAAAACACTCCTCCATTTACACAAATCGTAAGTGTAGAACTAAATGTTAACATTGTAGTTTGTGGGTATGTTACATTCGGATGATGACAGGTACCAGTCACAGAACGTTGATACTACTAGCTTAAAGTCCCAACTGCCATAAAAACCGCAAGATGGTTCTGGGGCAGGTTTTATATAAAACTATACATGATTAAAATCACAGAACCCATTTTCAAAATTTCAATGTCACCACTGCATTGTTATTCTTATAACTGTGCATACTACTAGATTATTGTAAACACATTTAATTGGCAGAAATATATTTTCCAAAAAGTGTGTGTTGTAATAATGTAGTTAAAAAAAAAATTCAACTGTCAAAAATTTGAAATTCTCTAAAGAAGCTTGTGAGGTAATGCACTCTAAATTGTAAACAAGTTCACATGGGTATTTGTTTATACACATTTCAGCAGCCAGTAATGGTGTATTTTAAGAACAGTGTACCATAACTGACAGGTAAAGAAAACAGCTGTTTGTACACTAGCCACTCCTGCATAACCCTCTGCCCTGGCAGAATATATCTGGCCTTTAACTGCTTTAATGTTTAATATCAACTGAGGATGCTGGATACCACAATCTAAAGAATCGACTTAATGGGAACCAGTCACAGGATGTTTAAGTATCTGTTAAAACATCTGAAGACTGATGATGGACAACAACATCACAAGTCCCTGGTTTCTTTCAACTTTGCTGCTCCAAATGAGCAACTGAATGCAGATGAAAAAAGAAATCTCATATCAATAATGTAAAATGCCACTTCCTATACTGGGTCTACTAATATCTTCATAAAAAAAACAAAAAAATTTTTTTATGTTCCTTGTGAAATTAAACTAAATATTTTTATTCAATTTCATTTTCATGTTTTATTCCCCTAGGCATTCTTCCTCATAGCATCTGATATCGTGAAAATGGTTTTATGAAAAGGATATCTGGCAGGCGAATCTCTCATTGCATGCAGGAAATTATCTGTTTGCGAGCCTGAAAATATACAAGACATTTATGAATAAAATGCAAATATACGGCCTGG
The DNA here is from genome assembly GCA_029582155.1 of Panopea generosa. Classification (NCBI taxonomy): domain Eukaryota; kingdom Metazoa; phylum Mollusca; class Bivalvia; order Adapedonta; family Hiatellidae; genus Panopea; species Panopea generosa. The sequence goes on along the minus strand of CM055898.1, from coordinate 80,770,389 downwards.
CTGAAATATTAAGGCAAGTTAAAAGTAGGATAATATTCATAACCATAAAAATATGATTATACGCTGCAGTTTTTCCCAAGCTTTTAAGGGGTGTGTATTATACTAGAGTAAAAATAATTTTATTTTTATGGTCTCGTCGGAGTTTCCAGTTTTGGATTCAAAATCACCCACCAGTTTATATTACTCGAGAGTGGATTATAATGGTATATTTACTGTGAAACTGTAACAAGCAAATTCTGGGAATTTATGTCCCCCACTTTTTGAAAAGATCTGATTCTGGCATTCATAAGCTATTACATGGAAACCAAAAAAAACTACGATTTTTCACAAATTAAAGGAGCACAACAATACAATGACAAAAATCACAAACCCCCTTAAATCAAATTTAGCCTGTCATTCTTAAGTTATTGCACAGAACCCCCCCCAAAAATATAATTTTTCACAAATTAAAGGAGCATAACTGTTGAAAGACAAATGCCACAACCCCGAAAATCAAGCATTATAAACATTGTATTAAATTTTCAAAAGATTTGATTCAGACATTCTTAAGTTATTACACGGAAACCAAAGTGTGACAATTTTTCACAAATCAAAGGGGCACGACTTTACAACACCAAAGGTCACAACCCCGAAAATCGAACTTAGCCTGCGTTTTGTCATTATAAACATTGCATTAAATTTTCAAAAGATTTGATTCAGGTATTCTCAAATTATTGCATGGAAACTAAAGTGTGATGGACAGACAAATGGACATTCCAACAAATGGGTATTTAAGTGGCTTCTTTGCTCCCAGCTTATTACTTGTGTGGCTAACTAAGCTTTGTATGGTGTTCTCAAGGCACTTTTTAAACAAATGCTTAGTACTACCAGATTCTACTCAGGAAGACCTCTAGTGTATTTTGTCTAAGAAATTTTTTCACAACAGAAGTAAAATAAATAAGTTTCAACAATAAAAGGAACAAAAAATTTTTGACTTCGAGTCATGAGTACGAACTTTAGACTCTTTTTACTCTTTATCTGTAAGAGTTGAAAATATTTTTGAAAGTAACAGTATCACACAGATTCAGTTTACAATCAAAACATTTGAAACATAAATATTTTATACAAATAATTTAAATCAAAACATACCATGCTGACATAAATAATTTAACAGAAAATGTCAGATAAACATAACTCTAATGTCGAATTTTATGTTAAAAGTAATTTTCATCAGAGTCTGAAACTTGCACTCCAAAGTTCACACATTCTATTGACTGTAATAACAAAATTTTGTAGTTCAATATAAAATGAAAAAACGCAGCTGGTTTATTTCCTTTAAATGGACTTTCCGTGCCTATATTAATAAATATTCATTAAGGCCACAGCAGGACATAAACACCAGAGTGACATTACCAGGAGAATTCCTAAACAATAACAAATATAATATACATCTGCCATGAACAGTCTAAAGAATCAGACAAAACCAGAACAGGCACGACCTTTTAAAGAAAATCAGTCCGACTGGCGTGTCTAAAATGACGCAAGAAGACCTAATAATACCCTTTCAGACATAATATCTTCACGGAACACGTATCAACAGGCAAAGGAACTGTAAAAAGGATTCTCTATATAGTGGTACATTGCTTTATGTACTGGGTAATCAATGTACTCTGACAGGGTTAATGCTATAAAAGTTTTCAGCGAAGTCTTAACAAGCCAGACTAATCAGGTTTACACATATTCCAATTCCAGTAAATAGATTCACTTTTCAATAAAGGCTTTAATTGAATTAATGACAACATCTTATAGAAAACAAAGCATTTTCTGCCTATACTGCACCTTAAAGAAATATTAAGTAAGGCTATTGCCATTAAACTTCAGTTTGTGCGACAGATAAAAAAAGTATTAATTGTGCAACTAAGTCAACCAACCAGTATCCTTGATATACCAATCTGTCTTATGGTAACTGTATTACTGGCAAAACACTGCCTGTATGGTATATCTATATGCATGATCTAATGCAGGGCAGTAGTGTAGCGATAGAGTGTTGGGCACTCATGCCATAGGATACAGGTTCAATTCCCAGCTCGATCACATGCCTCTAAAAAACACACACTCAGTACCAGTTCTACCCAGGAAGTGTACTCCACAGCAGTTCATACAAGCTTTGAGCTTTCTTTGAAACTGTGCTTAATCAAATTAGAATAAACTAAACAAACTCATTGTTTTAACCTATGGGTATATAAAACTTGGTAGTTCAGGTGTATTTTTTTTTTATAAAAACGGTTGAATATCATCTGGGGAGAAAAATGTCATAATTTATGTTTTTAAATGTTCATGATTGTCAATAATAATGGTGTATTTGCTCAAATAAAGGTAAAAGCTACCTACCATTTACCCACCTTGTATTTATTATTGTACATGTATGCTGCAAAACTTGTTGTATTATTTTTTTAATTCTTTATTTTTTTTAATAGAAATTACTAACAATACCTCATGATTTTTGCAGTCATATTTTTAAAAACAATTGTATAATATCTAAATTGCATCAAAACCAAAAAAATTTCCATTATTTATATTTTACTTGTACTTTTAAACAAACATATTTCAATCCCGGTATACTTCTAAAGGTACTGCGCATCCATTTATTGGAATCAAACAGATGCTTGTGTTTAAAAAACAACTACCTGCATAATCTAAACAAATCGTCATGCAGCAGCATGTTTGCATCTCTCATATTGATTTGTGTACCACCTTGTGACGTAGGTAAACACTGGGCAGATGAGGATGGTATCTCACTTTTTCCAATATTTAAAGCAAATCAGTGTATAAAACTAAGATGTAACAATTCAATTAAATATAATGACGGTTTTATTATGGAGGCATTGAAAAAACAGCAATGCTTACTGCGGAGTGTGAAGTTCAGTATTAGAGCAACAGACTAAGGATTTGGGGTGGTGGTGGGTTTGATCCTCCAAAAAGGTCATGTGATCTTGGTTTTTAGCAATACACTTGATCAACACAATTATGCTTAGTACTGAGTTCTACCCAAGAAGATGCTGAGAGTGATTTGTCTAAGTTGTAAGAACTTGTTCCACAATGGAAGTAAAGTAATGAGTTTAAAACAGTAATAGTAATCAGAATACAGTCAAACCTGTCTTAAGCAGCCAGTCATGAGCTGGAGCAAAAATGGCCTGTAAATACAGAGTGTTGCTTAATACAGGTTAATTTTCTCTAGAAGTATGGAAATGGGAAATAGCAAATGTAGCTGCTTAAGACAAGTGACTGTTTAATACAATAGAGATGACAAACATGTATAAAGATAAGATACTTACGCAATATTAAATGAGTTAAAACACAGGCAAATATATAAATACACAGTATTGACAAGGACAGGATAAACAGGTAAAAGTATCTGTAGTTACGCTTTCCCACACAGTTCCCCACCCAAGGGCAGTGATGGTCGAAACGCTCTGGAAAGAAAAAAGGAGAAATATTTCAGACATGTTTTAAATATGATGCATATATTGTAATCATGTTATGATTTTTTTATTAATGAATTCAATATTTAACCCTTTAATCCATAGATACGTGTTTTCCGGCACCAATCACAGAAGGTCTTTGAAAACAGTGCAGGAAGAGTTCAGGTTGCTCGTAACAAGCAATCTGAACACTTCCTGCACTGTTTTCCACTCTGTCAGTTAATACAAATATAATTCACCCAATAATTCAAAAGCCTTCTATATAAGGTGTCCAAAGGCGTCTATATTAGAGGTGTCCAAAGGCGTCTGTCTATATGAAGTAAAGGGTTAAGGTCATTGACTTCAATGAAGCTAGTCAATTCTATCTTAAGCAGCCAGGCAAGGGAAAGAGCAAATGTGGTCTTTTAAGACAGGGTGTTTCTTAACACAGGTTAATTTGCTCTGAAAGCATGGAAATGGGAAATAGCAGTGAGTGTGGCAGCTTAAGATAAGTGGCTGCTAAATAGAAGAGAGACTTTGTAAAAGCTAGAAAAAACTTTCTTCTCAATTCTGCTGTTATGTATAGCTGTGTATTGAATATATGTATATTGAATATTTAGCATCATTTTTATGCCATCGAGGGCTAACAGTCGATCAGTTAACCTAACCACTGTTTCCTGGGATTAACCAGTACTTGAGCACATCCCATCTCTGCAAGTAAATGATAACTTTCGCACTTGAATCAGTGGTGAGAGACGAATGATAATGAGACACAATGTCGTATATCAATCATCACTGAGACTGTTGCCGGGCAGGGATTCGAACTCACGACCCCTGGATTGATAGTCAGATGCTAACCAACTGAGCTAATTGAGCCCGGCTAAATATATGTATTATGTAATATTATGTTGATAACAAATAAATCCACTTGCACAGGATTGATCATACTTTTGAATTGGCCTTGTGACAGGTTCAGGTGGGGTAGTTAACTCTACACATATCATTATGACTGAATTTTAATGAATTTCATTACCAGGGAGTTTTAAACCATCATTTCTTTATTAATAAATGACAATGAAAAATCAAAATCTGGTAACCAAAAAAAATGCTAGATCTTAATGTACTTACTATTTCCACACAAACACAAACTGGATTCAGAAACAGAAAACATTGTTTTAAGGTCACAACCTTGACTGTTTAATCTATACATATATCAACCAATTCATCATGGAATAAATGATAAAAAAAAAAACCCATAAACAAATCAATCAATCAATGAATATTCTGACATTTTCATTACTGTATACATCAGTGATGTTAATTTCACCTATCTAAACAGTAAAACACCCACATGCACTGCAACTGTGAGAATGCATCAACAAAGGCCCAATCACTACTTCCTAATAAATGAGAAATTCTGTGTTTGGGATTGGGGGGGGGGGGGGGGGGGGGACTTAATCAACACCATTCATCACTTCCTGTTTTCTAATTTATTAAGTCTTTTAACAATTTATCATGGAAATGATGAAAATCTATAACTACAAATTAGGTTTTAACAGTTTCATTTTCTCCTAACCATAAATAGGCGACAGGCAATCAATATTTGACACTGATGTATATATTTTACATGTACCATTATCGGATAAGAACTGTTGATTGACTGATTGAATATTTAGCATCATTTTTATGCCATCGAGGGCTAACAGACATCAGTTAACCAAACGCTGTTTCCTGGGATCTTGGAAAGATAACTAGTACGAACTAAAGACGAATGATAATGAGACGCAATGCTGTATATCAACCATAACAGAGATTGTGATTGGACGGAGATTTGAACTCACGACCCCTGGACTGATAGTCAGACACACTAACAACTGAGCTAACAACCCAGCGATGAATTGATTAATGGTAGGATGATGTTCAATATATTATTATATTCAAGACATTTCAGGTTGTACATAATTGTATGGCATTTAGTTTTAATAATGGCGGAATACCTCAGAATAGAATCTTAGTAAAACCATTGCACTTGTATACGCAAGTAACGTGACAAACTTTCTCACATAATGTGTATGAACTTAGCTGGGCTCAAACCCATAACCTTACTGAGCCAGTTTCCTAGACCCCTTGGCCACGGGAGACCTAAGACTGATTAAAACTATACCACACAAATTATTTGTTGTTGACAATGGAAGTTGTGCTACTACTGCCACTGAGAAAGTATTGCACAATTTGGATCAAAATGAATCTTGTGTAGTGTAGAAAATTGGAATCAACACTGCAGATTAGGACAAAACCGACTTATTTATGACAGACTGAAAGAGAACCGGAAGAGTACTGTCTAAATCAAAATAATAAATTGTAACATTACTGTAAAATCCAAAATCCAAATAAAATTGCCCTATATCTTGTTTGTTGCCTATATTATACATGTATGGTTTACCAACTACCATTTTGGCACTATTTTAACACAATTGCATGAAAGCTCGGAGCTTATTTGAACCGCTCTCGAGTCCGCTTTCTGGGCAGAACCAATACTGAGTGTTGTTTTACAAGAGGCATCAGGTTGAGCTAAGGATCAAACCCACCAACCTCTGGCGTGAGCTGCGAACACTTTATCCGTTACACTACCGCCCCACTTTCAAGCTGAACTTGAACCCATGACCTTAGCTATAAAGGATGACCGACCTTAAGATGGTACCGCGGACACGGAATAGGATGATGATATGTACCAGAACTATCTGATAAAGGCCAGCTAGCACAAACAAAATAAATGTACAGAGGATGTACATCCACACAGAATGAACCTTACATAACTTCAGGACTCCCCCCCTACCGAGTATGTGTGCAGATGGATGGACAGTCCACCCGACTGACTACTGAGTATACGTGCAGATGGATGGACAGTCCACCCGACTGACTACTGAGTATGCGTGCAGATGGATGGACAGTCCGCTGGACTGACAATCGAGTATGGGTGCAGATGGATCGACAGTCCGGAAAATTGAACAAGAAACAGAAAGTGACAATAATCTGAATCTGTCAATAATTTCAAATATGTACAATTGTTTCATTTTTATGATCAATTTGAGTACAGTGTATTCTAATTTTCTATGGGACGATTAGTCATACCTCCTGCATAGCTAACAAATCGCTGTTACCACAACTGAATAATTGGACCGATCAAATAATAACAACATATTGATATTCTACAAAATGAAATTGAAAACAATTCTGTCAAAATGTTAGAACAGAGCTGCATTCAGAACAGTTAAACAGCAAACACGTTTAATGACTGTTTCCCTATAATTGCTGTGTACTGTGTGTTAATTTGAGGTTGACAGTGACTCAGTGTCCAGGAAAATATTTTACCTAATGTTAATGTTATCAAATGTTTAACCAAACTGAACACAGCCCAGTTCCGCAGACTATTATCCAAATTCCTATATTTCTTTAACATACTCTGAAACATTGAATCTTTAAATGTCGATATTCAATCAGCAAAGCTAATAAAAAAACTTTTTTTTCCCTTTCTTATTGGAAAATGGTGAAATTAGTGAATCAAGTCAATCAAAACAATTCTGGCAAACTGTGAGAACAGTTCCATAGACAGAAACCAGTTCCAATTTCAGAATCATTATCAAATTTCATATATTTCTTTTACATGCTCAGAAACATAGGCGTCAACATTTTTTATAATGTCAAAATTTAACTGGCAAATATTTGTTTTCCTTTTCTATTGGAAAAAGGTGAAATAAGTGAAAACATCAAGTCATATTGATCAAATTATATAAAGTTACAGCAATACACAGTAACAGCATCTGTAGGTAATTAGGTACAATCAAAGAAAAGTATGACGAGTTTATTGATTACTAATGCTGACGGCAAACATATCACAATATTGAACATCATGAAAATCTCCCTGTGCCAGTATGGTATATTGATTAGTTTGAACTTGTAATAGACGTAAGAAATCCATCACAATCGTTATACAGGCTCTTCAGAAGAACATGACGTGGATCCATAGACTGCATGCAAAATATTAATCGGATGTCTGATTAGGTCACCTTACAGCAATCCTTGTAAATGCTCTGGTGAGAAAAAGCTTATTTAACTTGCTTAAAGCAACACTACAGAGACATTGGGCAGAAAAATTCAACTTGCACCAAGAATTATATCCATAAACCATCTTTTCAATTACTGTGAAATCATTAATTTTTGTGGGGTCCTATTTTTCGTTGATTTCATTGGAAGCCTCGACAACAAAATTAAAGTCCGACAAAAATAGACCATTTCTAGAAGACTTTGTCAATTACAACTGAAGAAGATACATTGTCACCATTGTGACATATTTTTCCTGCATTCTTTCAAGTATGTAATTTTAAAAGAAACAATTGCATGTAAATAAAATACAATAGAGATTTCTAGTATTTGATTAAAATGCAGCCTATTATTGTTTTTTTTCATTTCTAACAAGTTAATATGCACTGGTCCCAACCTTTTTACACCTTTTGAAAATATTATAAGCACACTTTAACACTTCCTGTTTTCCACACCAAAGCGCAGACTTATTGACATCTTTCCACAGGATTAACTCATATTGTGAAGAGCACATTAATTTTATAAACACGTGTGCAGGTACAGACAGTAACTAAAGTATTGGTACAGGCCAGCAATTAAAACATGTTTAGGTCGGCAATTAAAACACGTGAAATAGAAATGCTCAAATTCAAATAAGCCAAAAGTTCGTGTTTGAACAATTTTTTTTCCCAAAGTCCCCATGAATATGTCCTTGAACCAAAAAACAGATATCTGAACAGAAGGAGTATCACTTTTTAGGTACAGTTTTATGCACTTTTATTTAAATAGTAAGAAATTAGTTGAATTCAGGTTTCCCTCTGAAATGGCCAAATCTAGATGGGATATACTTGCTTGAAAAATAATAGATATCTGAATGTGGAAACTTATGTCACTCACAATGTTCATGAGAGCAAGTCTTAAAAGGTATTAAAAAAAATAAGCGGGGCGGTAGTGTAATGGATAGAGTGTTGGCCGTTCACACCAGAGGTTGCAGGTTCGATCCCCCGGTCGACTGGAAGCTTCTCATAAAACAACATTCAGTACTGGCTCTACTTAGGAAGCGGATTTGAGAGCTGTTCATATAAGCTCTAAACTTTCATCGTAACCTAGCTAAAATAGATTAGTATAAACTAAAATAATCAAGATTAAATTTGATGTGTATAAAATATAAATGTTTTGTTAAATTTTCAATGCCAATATTTGATCTTGAACTAAGTACTAAGTACTTCAATACCTAATTATATCTTAATATTTCCAAGTACAGTCAAACCTGCTTAAGTTGTCACCTCTATTAAGCAGCCACCTGTCTTAAGCAGCCACATTTGCTATTTCCCATTACTATGATTTCAGAGCAAATTAACCAGTCCTGTACTATTAAGCAATAACCTTTCTTAAAAGGCCACTTTTGCTCCTTCACTTGACTGGCTACTTAAGACATGTTTGACTTTTTTTCTGATCCAAATACTAAAACATTATGAGCTATAATACAAGTATCTTCACTACTCACTCGGTTGTGATCGTGACCTTTAACAATGTGACCTTTGAGGTACAGATTTGGGTTTTACGTTCTGTATGTTTTCTTGATGAGGTAAACATTAAATTTTGTAATTTTTCAATGTATGAGAAAGTTATGGAAGTGGCACAAAAATATTATGTTCTTTGTACAAACAAGTAACAAAAATAAAACATTTTTGAAGTTTCCCAATTTTGAGAAATTTTTCATACATTTCCATTTATAACTGAACATAGAAGGATAAACCTCATCACTGATCAACGCTAAAAAATAAGTAATTCAGAGAATGGGATGTCTATTTGAATATTTCACATCTATTCTTGCATGCAGTTCTTGATTTAACATTCTATCACTCAGGCATATTAATTGCTAGATTATCAGCCCCACTTTTTATTTCATAATTTTTTAAAAACAACAAAAAAAAGTTATAAAAAATAAATAAATAAATAAAATCCTCACCCCTAAGCGATTTTTAAGAAAAATTTGGATGATAATCTACTGTAACAGGCTTAACAATAGTACTGCTTTATAAAGTGTTATATATATTGCAACAAAAATACTCTGATAGTGATGTCACTATGGCAACAGACAAAATTGTTATAGTAAATGGTTTTACTTATTAATAACATATAAATCAAATTATGTAGGCAGACAGCACGTTGGCAGATTATCTTTTATAAATATATCCTTAAAGACTTCAAATCAATATTCAATTAAGAACTTTTAAAGCCCTTCTGGAGTTAACAATGGCTGTAAGTACGATTCACATAACACATCATTGATTTCACAGAAAAGCAGGTTATGCAAGAAAGCTGACAATCAATATCATAATGTTAGATAGGCACCACATACAGAGAGCTGCGCAGCACATGGTAACCAAGATAACCAGCAATCAATATCATAATGTCAGATAGGCACCACATACGGAGAGCTGTTCAGCACATGGTAACCAAGACAACTGGCAATCAGTATCATAATGTCAGAAAGGCACCACATACGGAGAGCTGTGCAGCACATGGTAACCAAGACAACTGGCAATCAATATCATAATGTCAGATAGGCACCACATACGGAGAGCTGCACAGCACATGTTAACCAAGACAACTGGCAATCAATATCATAATGTCAGATAGGCACCACATACAGAGAGCTGTGCAGCACATGGTAACCAAGATAACCGGCAATCAATATCATAATGTCAGATAGGCACCACATACGGAGAGCTGCGCAGCACATGGTAACCAAGACAACTGGCAATCAGTATCATAATGTCAGATAGGCACCACATACGGAGAGCTGCACAGCACATGTTAACCAAGACAACTGGCAATCAATATCATAATGTCAGATAGGCACCACATACAGAGAGCTGTGCAGCACATGGTAACCAAGATAACCGGCAATCAATATCATAATGTCAGATAGGCACCACATACGGAGAGCTGCGCAGCACATGGTAACCAAGACAACTGGCAATCAATATCATAATGTCAGATAGGCACCACATACGGAGAGCTGCGCAGCACATGGTAACCAAGACAACTGGCAATCAATATCATAATGTCAGATAGGCACCACATACGGAGAGCTGCACAGCATCTGGTAACCAAGATAACCGGCAATCAATATCATAATGTCAGATAGGCACCACATACGGAGAGCTGTTCAGCACATGGTAACCAAGACAACCGGCAATCAATATCATAATGTCTGATAGGCACCACATACGGACAGCTGCACAGTACACGGTAACCAAGATAACCAACAATCAATATCAAAATGTCAGATAGGCACCACATACGGAGAGCTGCACAGCACATGGTAACCAATATAACCAACAATCAATATCATAATGTCAGATAGGCACCACATACGGAGATCTGTTCAGCACATGGTAACCAAGACAACCGGCAATCAATATCATAATGTCTGATAGGCACCACATACGGAGAGCTGCACAGTACATGGTATCCAAGACAACCAGCAATCAATATCATAATGTCAGATAAGCACCACATACGGAAGCTGTGCAGCACATGGTAACCAAGACAACTGGCAATCAATATCATAATGTCAGATAGGCACCACATACGGAGAGCTGCGCAGCACATGGTAACCAAGACAACCGGCAATCAATATCATAATGTCAGATAGGCACCACATACGGAGAGCTGTACAGCACATGGTAACCAAGACAACTGGCAATCAATATCATAATGTCAGATAGGCACCACATACGGAGAGCTGCGCAGCACATGGTAACCAAGACAACTGGCAATCAATATCATAATGTCAGATAGGCACCACATACGGAGAGCTGCGCAGCACATGGTAACCAAGACAATTGGCAATCAATATCATAATGTCAGATAGGCACTACATACGGAGAGCTGCGCAGCACATGGTAACCAAGACAACTGGCAATCAATATCATAATGTCAGATAGGCACCACATACGGAAGCTGTTCAGCACATGGTAACCAAGACAACTGGCAATCAATATCATAATGTCAGATAGGCACCACATACGGAGAGCTGTTCAACACATGGTAACCGAGACAACTGGCAATCAATATAATAATTTCAGAAAGGCACCACATACGGAGAGCTGTGCAGCACATGGTAACCAAGACAACCAGCAATCAATATCATAACGTCAGACAGGCACCACATATGGAGAGCAGTACAGCACATGGTAACCAAGACAATCGGCAATCAATATCAAAATTGTCAGGTAGGCACCATATACGGAGAGCTGCACAGCACATGGTAACCAAGACAACTGGCAATCAATATCATAATGTCAGATAGGCACCACATACGGAGAGCTGCGCAGCACATGGTAACCAAGATAACCAACAATCAATATCATAATGTCAGATAGGCACCACATACGGAGAGCTGCGCAGCACATGGTAACCAATATAACCAACAATCAATATCATAATGTCAGACAGGCACCACATATGGAGAGCAGTACAGCACATGGTAACCAAGACAACCGGCAATCAATATCATAATGTCAGATAGGCACCACATACGGAGAGCTGCACAGCACATGGTAACCAAGACAACTGGCAATCAATATCATAATGTCAGATAGGCACCACATATGGAGAGCTGTTCAACACATGGTAACCAAGACAACCAGCAATCAATACCATGTCAGATAGACACCACATACAGAGAGTTGTGCAGCACCTGGTAACCAAGATAACTGACAATCAATAGCATAATGTCAGATTCTCACCACATACAGAGAGTTGTGCAGCACCTGGTAACCAAGATAACTGACAATTAATAGCATAATGTCAGATAGACACCACATACAGAGAGTTGTGCAGCACCTGGTAACCAAGATAACTGACAATCAATAGCATAATGTCAGATAGACACCACATACAGAGAGTTGTGCAGCACCTGGTAACCAAGATAACTGACAATCAATAGCATAATGTCAGATAGACACCACATACAGAGAGTTGTGCAGCACCTGGTAATCAAGATAACTGACAATCAATAGCATAATGTCAGATAGACACCACATATGGAGAGCTGTGCAGTACATGGTAACGAAGCTTAAATGGAATAGCGAAATCAAACAAAACTTGAGGTTAATCATTTACAAAATCAGAATATATATCTGAATTTTATTTCCAAGAAAAAGCACCTTCAGACCAAGTAGGATGTTTTGAATAAATATTTCCCAGAAAAAGCACCTTCATGCGAAGTGGGTTGTTTTGAATAAATATTTCCCAGAAAAAGCACCTTCAGACCAAGTGGGATGTTTTGAATAAATATTTCCCAGAAAAAGTACCTTCAGACGAAGTGGGATGTTTGGAATAAAGAATGGATTTTATTTCCCAGAAGAAGCACCTTCAGACCAAATGGGATGTTTGGAATAAATATTTCTCAGAAAAAGCGCCTTCTGGCCATGTGGGATGTTTTGAATATATATATTTCCACAAAAAAAAGCACATTCAGACCAAGTTGGATGTTTGGAACAAATATTTCCCAGAAAAAGCACCTTCAGACTTAGTGGGGTGTTTGGATAAAAAATGGATTTTATTTCCCAGAAAAAGCACCTTTAGACCAAGTAGGATGTTTGGAATAAAGAATGGATTTTATTTCCCAGAAAAACATCTTCAGACCAAGTGGTATGTTTGGAATAAATATTTCCCAGAAAAAAACACCTTCAGGCCAAGTGGGATGTTTGGGTTTTGAATAAATAGTTCCCATAAAAGCACCTTCAGACCAAGTGGTATGTTTGGAATAAATATTTCCCAGAAAAAGAACCTTCAGACCAAGTGGGGTGTTTGGAAAAAATATTTCCCAGAAAAAAGCATCTTCAGACCAAGTGGGTGTTTTGAATAAATATTTCCAGAAAAAGCACCTTCAGACAAAGTGGGATGTTTGGAATAAAGAATGGATTTTATTTCCCAGAAAAAGCATCTTCAGACCAAGTGGGATGTTTGGAATAAATATTTCTCAGAAAAAGCACCTTCTGGCCATGTGGGATGTTTTTAATATATATATTTCCACGAAAAAGCACATTCAGACCAAGTGGGATGTTTGAAACAAATATTTCCCAGAAAAGGCACCTTCAGACTAAATGGGATGTTTGGATAAAAAATGGATTTTATTTCCCAGATAAAGCACCTTTAGACCAAGTAGGATGTTTGGAATAAAGAATGGAATTTATTTCCAAGAAAAACACCTTCAGACAAAGTGGTATGTTTGGAATAAATATTTTCCAGAAAAAAAACACCTTCAGGCCAAGTGGGATGTTTGGAATATATATTTCCCAGAAAAGCACCTTCAGACCAAGTAGGATGTTTTGAATAAATTGTCCCTATAAAAGCACCTTCAGACCAAGTGGTATGTTTGGAATAAATATTTCCCAGAAAAAGCACCTTCAGACCAAGTGGGGTGTTTGGAAAAAATATTTCCCAGAAAAAAGCATCTTCAGACCAAGTGGGTGTTTTGAATAAATATTTCCAGGAAAAAGCACCTTCAGGCCAAGGAGGGTGTTTTGAATAAAAATTTCCCAAAAAGGCACCTACAGGCCAAGTGGGATGTTTGGAATAAATATTTACCAGAAAAAGCAACTTCAGACCAAGTGGGGTGTTTTGAATAAATATTTCCCAGATAAAGCACCTTCAGACCAAGTAGAATGTTTTGAATAAATATTTCCCAGAAAAATCACCTTCAGGCCAAGTAGTATGTTTTGAATAAATATTTCCGTCAACAAGTACCTTCATGCAAAGTGTTGTGTTTTGAATAAATATTTCCCAGAAAAAGCACCTTCAGACCAAGTGGGATGTTTGGAATAAATATTTCCCAGAAAAAAGCACCTTCAGACCAAGTGGGATGTTTTGAATAAATATTTCCCAGAACAAACATCTTCAGACCAAGTGGGATGTTTTGAATAAATATTTCCCAGAATAAGCACCTTCAGACCAAGTGGGATGTTTGGAATAAATATTTCCCAGAATAAACACCTTCAGACCAAGTGGGATGTTTCGAATAAATATTTCCCAGAAAAAGCACCTTGAGGCCAAGTGGGATGTTTTGAATAAATATTTCCCAGAATAAACACCTTCAGACCAAATGGGATGTTTTGAATAAATATTTCCCAGAATTAACACCTTCAGACCAAGTGGGATGTTTTGAATACATATTTCCCAGAAAAAAGCACCTTGAGGCTATGTGAGATGTTTGGAATAAATATTTCCCAGAAAAAGCACCTTCAGACCAAGTAGGATGTTTGGAATAAATATTTCTCAGAATAAGCACTTTCAGCCCAAGTTGGATGTTTGGAATAAATATTTCTCAGAAAAAGCACCTTGAGGCAAAGTGGGTTTTTTTTAATAAATATTTCCCAGAAAAAGCACCTTCAGACCAAGTAGGATGTTTGGAATAAATATTTCTCAGAACAAGCACTTTCAGGCCAAGAGGGATGTTTGGAATAAATATTTCCCAGAAAAAAAACACCTTCAGACCAAGTAGGATGTTTGGAATAAAGAATGGATTTTATTTCCCTGAAAAAGCACATGCTGGCCAAGTGAGGGATTTTATTTCCCAGAAAACTTGTAGGTAGGGGACTTTGAAGAATGAATTTTATTTCCAAGAATTGAAACCTTCAGGTCAAGTGGGTGGGGAGTGATTAATTAAAGAATGAGATTCATTTCTTGGAAAAGCACCTTCTGGCCAAGTCAGCCAAGTAAGAAATAAAAACACAATCAGACCAAGTTCTGGTTTTTCAATTGAGGATTTTTAAAGAGCTTAAAGTGGTCAGTGCATTTTTTTTCTAACTTTGCAAATCATTGACAGACTTTATTGATTGGGCAATTTCACAGCAAAATTCAGGAGAATATTTTCACAGTAAAAAATTCATCTACTATATAAATTATGTCAGTTATGAGTATAAAATCAATTTCTTAATGCCAGAGAGGCTTCACATGGCAGAGAGCTGCACAGCACATGTTAATTGAACTGAAATTGGTACGGTGAAATCAAACAGCTGAGATAAATTATTTACCAGATCAGAAAATATCAGGTTCACAGTGAGGCAAACTAACATTGATTTTTTTTTAACAATACACAGCAATTACATAGTTGAATTGATGCAAGTTTCACTGAAATTATAGAATAGTGTCTAATTAAACTTGTAAGGATTGTTTAATTTCATTTTCCAGTAACCTTTAACTTTAAGCTTCTTTTATAAGACTCTTCCATGATATTAAATTGTGCACTATTTGTGCAACGTATGACCTTGCCTGTGCCAAAAAGCGTAGCATTATTACAATACAGTTCAAGATAACTGTATGAAGTTAGTAAGTTCAGCTGTGCCTTTTATTATGAGGGATTTTACAAATTCAATATTTTCTCTGATATCATGGAGACAATACCCATAATTACTGGTACAAATTTCTCCATTTCCAGATAAAAAAAAAAAACGTGCAAGACAACTTCACGAAACTTTGTACACACACATCATAGCTTCAACTTAAAATAAATCACTAGCCAATTTTAAACTGCTGTGACAATAAAATCACGTTTCCAGTGTAATATTAGATACAGCAATGACTTGTAAACGTTGCCTTCACACCCTTAAAATTTCCACACCAGGTGCACCATTTAACTTTCAAGAATATAAATCTCAAATAATGCACCATTAACTGCCTGCTTTATGGTTGTTACTTTATTTATGAAATTTCATTTATTGTGGTAACGTCTTAACATGGCATTGTGTTATAAATTATTTGAATTTTATTTTTTTATACTTAATTACAATTTACTTGCAGTATTTACATAGCATTTTAATACATGTAACTTGTTTTTTTCACTCCAACCACATACGGAAATATTAAATTCTTATTCAGGTTTTTATAAAAGCGAGAAAATAAATAACTTCTATCGAAATGTGTATTTCTTAGACAAGTGGACCAAACTTTTAACTTTTGTTTACATTTTTGTAATTCTGTAATGACTCGGTTGCTTTCCAACTGTACCTCCGCTTGTGTTAGGAAGTACACAAATAAATACTTCAGTGATTGTGTGCAGATTAAGACTGTTAGATAAGGGGTTCATTAACAAGATTAGAAAAGTTATGGCTTCACTAATTTTATGTATCCTTATTGAGTTTTCTTTTTTTTTAAAACAGTAAATTGATGTCTGCAATGAGTACAGAATACTAGTTTGGTCTAGTAACTCTTGCTCAGGATACTCCCTTGTATATACGCGTGATACTATTGCAAGCGCTATTACGTCACATATCACTTTAGCGCAGTCAATACTGAGATGTACCACGGGTGGTTTGTTTAGTAAAGTTATTAAAAAAGTAATTTTATTTTTAATTTAATTTAATATGAACGATTCGTCGCTTTAGCTTGTAGGTTCCAGTTCATTAATACACTAAGGGGAATAAAGGGGTGGTCTTAGAAACTATCTAACCGCAAGCGGTTAATTTTAAACCACATCCCTTACAGTTCCCCATACTATGTTTCTCTCTGAAGTGAAGTGATCAACCGAAGCGTTTCCCAACAAGCATCGTAACTCCCCGTTTTCTGCCAAAAATGTTTATTGGAAAGAGACGAACATTAATTTGTAAACAAAACCCGTTCTTAATTATGTACTAATAATGTGCATTATATTTATTTTTTCGTTTGCAAAGTCTCTCAGCTGACTTAAATTAAAACTAAAATTGACCGTTTCAGAAGTTTAATGAGCCTTTAAGTTAAAGTCAAAAGTCCATTGAAACAAGGACCATAACTCTGCTAATTTTCGCAGAAAATATATGACGCAAAGAAATTTTAAGCCAGAGCCTGCCATGGCAAAGAAATATTATTTCGAGTATGGCCTTACTATCAAAATTCCTCTACAAAAATAAAAAAAGAGAGCAAATTTATATATATATGTGACTTATAAAGACACAAATCTTTGCCTCCTATTAATACCAACAAGCAATCAAATATATTGTTCATAAATGTATTGACTTTCGTTGCAATCTCAGAGAAAATGATAACCATCATGTGAATAATTCCCGCAGGTCTGGCATCTACAGCCAGCTCAGAATGCTATATTATATACACAAAATCGTACAAAATATAAAATGATTCTCAACTCACCTACGCAATTATCACAAAGGCTACAATGGGAGGCCCTGGGTGGGCGGAATATTTTACAGGTGAAGCAGTACTTGAGTTTGACCACTTGACCCCTTATCACCACCTCCTTGGTACGCGGAGGTGGCCGGTATGTCGTGCCTGGCACAGACGAGTTGGGAATCTCTGAAATGGTACAAACATAAATTTACAAATACTTCTCAATAATTCTATAGCATATATATATATATATAACTGACATGCTAAAACTGACATGCTAAAACGCTTTAGATCGTTCAATAATTCATTGAGAGGAAAAGTGTCCACTTCAGGCAACATTTTTGCAGATAACTTCCTTAATATTTTATGAAAATTCACAAAACAAAGACGAATGCAGTCTCTGATGGTTATATGAAGTGACAATGCAAAATTTGTATTCTTTGCAAAAAGTGTGACAGCATTTTGTGCTAAGTTGAGCCAATTATAGTATGAAGTGGTGTAATTTTGCACTCTTTGCAAGTAATACAGTTTCTTTCATGCCCACTTGACACCTCCATATAGCATAAAGTCACATGGATTCGACACAGTGTTCTTGGCAGACTGGTCATTTTTACTCATCCTGTCACGCAAATGCTGTGACAGGTTTATCAGTTTATCTGCAAATATATGTACCATATACAACATAAACAATGTACGTAAATATTGGTTTAATTTGGTAAACTAAAGGATGCCATTCATTCGTATGGTGTTGCACTGTTTGTTTTGTTTTATAAATTTACAAGGGGTCCTCTGTAGCCAAGTGATCTATAAGGCGACATCTCAAGATCACTTACCTCTTCCCGCTATTAAGGTTGTAGGTTCAAGTCCTAGCTCGATCCATAAACTTTATGTGTTGAAGCTTGCAAGTTACTTGTGAAAAAATGAAGACTCTATTCAGATTCATTCTGAGGTCTTCCCGATGAAAACAATGGATATGCTATACATAACCAGTGGGTTTTTTCGGCTATTTTTATAGCCGTTGGGCTATCTATCCTTAAAACAATTTTTGTTGACTGTGCTCCAACCCAGTATTTTTCATGTGGGTAGGTAGGTAGGTAGCTAATTTTTTTTGTCATATATTCATTTTGCGCAGTCATTTTAAAGAAAAATAGACAGAAATCATGAAAAAAATTAAACGCTTTTAAAGACAAATAAAAAGTTTGGGTAGCTGCAATTTTGAGCTAGTAAGTAGGAGCAAATGATATATTTTTAAGGATGACCTTACTGGGTCATATTCCCAATGGCAAATTTGATAGTATATTTTTTTCCAATAGGGTGGTAAAAATTCCCAATTCAAAGCTTCAATAATTGTAAATTTAAACTTGCCATACAGACCGTAATCCGTTCAAGTACACCAAAAATGCATTTCAGTTGCGTTTGTTTTGCGTGTCAAACGCGTTTGTTTTGCGTTTGAAATGCATTTTAGTTTCGTTAATGGTTTGCATTTTTTTTATGATAAACGTTAGAGAAAATACGAAAATGCAGTTCAAAACGACAATGAATGCAATTTAACCTGCGTTTGCGTTCGAATTGTTTTGCGTGTATCGTTTACTGTGTATCTTTTACCATTTAACGTTTACACGACATGTTCACCAATTGCATCATCTCTGGTTGTCCAATTGCAACACCGCAGTAGAATAAATAATAAGAACTAGATATTTAAAGAAATCGCCGGGTTTTATATGATAATATATTAATTAAATAAATTAAAATAATATTGATAAAAATCTTTCTGAAATATTGATTAAAATCATTCTGAAATATTTCTAACTAAGCCACCCTATGTTAGATATGGTCTACCATAAAGTTGATGATTTGTAGCGTGACAGCAGATTAATATGTTACATAAAACTCAATCATTGAAATTTAATACACATGGTACGGGGCATGTCAATTACATCAGATAAACACGTTACGGTCACGTAATCATTAGAGTGGCCAAACATTGCCAGACTTGTTTACACTAACGTTAATATTACAGTATCGAAAAAGTATATAGTAAATAAATGTGAACCAGTCCGTGTTTTTTTTATATCTGCAGTGGTGTATAATCTGCTATTATGCAAGAAACAGAGTATAGACGCCTCAGCAAGTATTTATTTTATTTACAGGAATAATGCATTATTAACAAGTATTTTCCAATTTTAATTCCAGTTATGAATTTCGATAGATTGTCATGCTAAACAATTATAACAAATCATTAAACAAAATAATTTATATAATCCGCAAAGATAAATATATTTACAAATACACATGCCTTTATTTATGTAGCGAGCGCACACACTTTATGTCTATTACTCCGACACAATTTATTTCTGACCTCGTGGCAATGTGCGATGTCGTCACTCTGACAGTTTCTTGCGTCATTTAACGTCGTGTTCTATTTCACTATGGTAAATGCATGGGGGAGGCGGAGATGTTTCCATAAAAAAGATGCCTTTAAGGGTAAAAGTTTTATGTCTTGTGGCATGGCTTCTAAAATCGCTGGTACATGTACTTCCGTCTGACGCTTTCAAGGACTTTTATGTACATTACACCGATAGAATTCCTCTGATATCCTTCCATCAAAAATTTCCAAGATACCCACTTAGTGAATAAATTGTTTGTTTCACTGGTGACGTAATCGGACATTGGCACAAGGTGATAGTGAAAGGGACAGCGTAATCATTCTGTACACAAATTAAGGTATGTGTAGTTATTAATAACTCTATCAGCTTAATAGTAATCTTTTTTTTAACAAATGCCTATATTGAAAACAAACATTTTGGAAGACACCCAGTAACAAACAAACACCAACCCTTTACGTGTGTTTGTTATATATATATGAACTATTTTTATATACAATTTTGGAAAAGCCCTAAGGGTTTTTGGTGTAACAAACAGATTTTCTAAAATTGCGTGAAAACTTTTCCTGATTGGCAATCATATAACAGAACAGCATCATAAATCGGTGTTCAGATAATTAAATCAGTTAATTGGGGTAGTTGTGTAAGCAGGTCATGCGTCATCTGATTGTTTTATCACACTTTTACAAGTAAAGAAACGATGCCCGAGGCAATGTTTTTCACGGGTAAATTGGGATTAAAACTTATAACAAAGAAATTAAATTAAAGTTACAGGTATAGCAATTTAAAGATTTTAAATGACAAAGAGAGCAATCATTTCGTTTAATTATTTAATTCATTGTCAATTTAACTACGACAATATTAGAGGATATCCGAATCTTTATTATTTGATGCGTTTAAGTTTGCATTATTGTTTTGTATCATTCGTGGATCGTTCGCCCTGTTGCGTCCGTGTATCGTTTCATTTATCGTTTCATTTCGTTTCGTTTTTCGTTTATCGTTTCGTTTGCATTTTTAGTCCGTTTGTATATCGTTTAAAACGCGTTTTATATTCGTTTCGTTTGCGTCCGTTTGGTGTACTTGAACGGATTACGGTCTGTAATTCCTTGATAAAATAAACAAAATTTTCCCAATTCTGAAATGAGTATGACATAGACTCATTAATTAAATGGCTAGAGAAGCATATTTACACATTTTTATGAAGTTGAAAAAATATATTTCCCAATGTTAATGAAAATGCTGAAAAAATTCCAAATTCCAAGGGTATGGGTCATCTTCTCAAAATGGCAAATAAAAAACACTGATAACCTAAAATGTGTTAAGAATAGTGTTAAAAAACAACTCAAACAAACAAATAATTACAATATGATGAAGTAATCCAAAATGTGCAAAACACAGCCATAGCGATAAAGCTCCTACATTTTGTTCAGTAAAACATGACCATCTTCAGCTTCTGTCAGCTTAAACTGATGTGTTTTTCAATTGTAGTTAATTGAACATTACGCTATGACAAGGAATGGCATCCAATACACAGAATTGAACTATCATTTGTACAAGGTAGAAATATGCCTCATACTCTGGAAGTCTGTTAACACAAAATTTGCAGCAACATGGATTCTTTTCCTTAGCCAAGCCCAATTAGTTCAGTTGGTTACGCATCTGACTATCAACCCAGGGGTTGTGAGTGTGAATCCCTGCCCGGCCACAATCTCATTGATGGTTGATATACAACATTGTGTCACATTATTATTCGTCTCTCACCACCAATTAGAATGGGAAAGTTATCAGTTACTTGCGGAGATGGGGTGTGCTCAAGTACTGGTTAACCTTTCAGGATCCAAGGAAACAGTGGGTAGGTTAACTGATTGTCTGTTTGCCTTCGATGACAAAAATATGATGCTAAATATTCAATAAATCAATCAATCTTTTCCTAGGAAGCTCTCCTTTTGTGATACATTTATAACGGATTACCATACCATCACGCATAATAATTATATATTTATTTATAATGGAGTGAGGGTGTCATGATGAATGTAACTTAATGATTAAGTGTTTAATATTCAACTTTGAAGTAACACATCAAAGTAAACTCTTACTATAAAATCACAAAAATCATCAATTTACCACTATTAACCTTAAAGCAACACATCCACGTTTGAACTTTTAAAAAAAAAATTAATTGAGTTATGAGCACATTTCCCATACAAACATATGATCAATTAGCTGTATATGAGCATATAAACACAATCCGGAACAAAATGATGCCCAAATTATAATGCGTGACTAACACTTTATAAAACAAGCGTGTAACTCATCCGAGTCAAAAAAAAATTGTCAAAATGACTTTCAAGGCAGGTAAAGTACACTACGCACTAAAACGTGAAGTTTTTTAATACGACTCGCATAATTCAATTTGAAGCCAAGTTGGAATCCTCGGCAATTTAAAAATAATTTATAAAGCGTTTATCACGCTTTATAATTTGGACATCTTTTTTTATAATTCTAAAGCGTTCTGGATAGTGTTTGTTAGCACATACACAGCTCACTGACCATATATTTATGTTTGGGAAATGTGCTCACAACTCAATTGAAAAACTTTTTAAAAAAGTTTAAACGTGGATGTGTTGCTTTAAAAGAAAGTTTAAAACATAGAATTTGTCATGGTTGAAAATTGAAGTGCATTATGAAATATGAATGATGGTATATTATGTCAGAACTTGGTCTGAATTATAATGACAGATAGTATACTTAATAAAAGAATTTTATATATAGTAAAACCTGTGTAAGTGGACACCTCTATTAAGCAGCCACCTGTCTTAAGCAACCATGTTTTATATTTCCCATTTCTATGCTTTCAGAGTAAATTAACCTGTATTAAGCAACAACCTGTCTTAAAAGGCCACCTTTGCTCTTTCCCTCGACTGGCTGCTTAAGACAGGTTTGACTGTATATCATTTTCAAATTGTTGGAACAACAGTTTACAAATCACTTAATTACTTAAATTCACAATGGAGAAATTTTCCAAATCTGGTATTGATTCACTTCCTACATGTCCCTATAGTTATAAGGGCTGTCATGTTTACACGTGTAAACAGATCCGTGTTGTTTAAAAGCAATACACGTTTACTAATGTAATATCCGTGTATACTACCTAGAGCCAAAACCCCAGTAAATTTGGTAAATTAGTATATAGATCGTTTGACGAAGTAACAGGCTGTTATTGAATATTTTCCAACCATCATTGTGCATTTCAAGGTTATTTAATCATTATGACTGTAGAGTTAAAATTCACGGAGCCAGAGTTATTTCAAAACTGCAATGTCATGAGCACATGTCAGCCATTTATTTTGTCAGATATTTTAACATTTATGGTATATACAAGTTATTAGCTGTAAATACAACTTAGATAATACACATACAAAACACCCAGGTTTGAACAGCGTTTAAATGGAGGCGAGTCATTTTTAAGCATTCGTGTAAACATTTACAGAAATCTGAAAATCTGACAGCCCTAATAGCTATCAAAACTATATTTTACACTTGTCATTAATCTTAATACAAAAAAAAATAACTTCCCATACCTATCTGCCTCTCAATGTCCGCAGCCTCATCAGGAGTGGCTCGCGGTATGACTCCCGGGTCACTGAAACTTGTACGAAACAAAGTAGCCATGACGAATATAAACAGGGCCCCGCCTACCGCAGGAATCGCTGGAGTCACATGTACAGCCAAGTATGGGCAACTGTAATGGAAATTACAAAAAAGTTAAAAAATTCAATGATATCTGTACTTTGAACATATTCTACTGCATTTTTGTATAGTAGCAAAAGGGTTGGGCCACAAGTTCTACAACATTAAAATCAGCCCTTCCCAAGGAAAATCAGCCCTTCCCTTTGCAAAAAAACAATCAAGAAGGCAATAAAACATATTCATATAATTATTATGAAGCAAGAAGAAAACATGAAATAGGACAGATTGTTTAAATATACGCGCCGATGCTGACCTTAAATGAGGGGCACCACAGTGAAGTAAAAACTAAAACTTAAGAAGATCTTTTGTTTATCAAACCATTTTATTGTCTTTAAGGCCATTATAAATTAATTGCGAGATAATCATCTAATTTTTTATTAAAAACGGGTAGTGCAGGAGAACTTTATTTTTTATTTTCATTTTTAAATTTTTTGATGTTTTTTTAATAAGAATTTTTTTTTTTTTTTTATGAGAATAAAAAGGGTCGGGTGGCATGACAATTAGTGGGGGGGGGGGGGGGCATATATTCTCAAATGTCGGCACTAAGTACGATATCAAACTGAGAGTGACAGCATCTGAAATACAACAAATTTTCTTGGAAATTAATTAAAGATTGATTTAATCACATGTTAATTACTGCGACTGCAAAATGCACAGTAAATTGCAGTTCTGAGCCTCAAGTTGTAACACACAGCTTTTACAAGTGTTTTCCCAAAATGCTGAGGCATAAATAATTAAATATAATAAAAATAAAAATATCAGAATGAAAATTTATCTTTAGCACGTCATATAGGCCAGAGGTTCAGATAAGATTTGAGGCAATTGGGTATTTTACTCCCTATTTTTTTTTTAACTGGGTATTTTCAATTTCAACTGAGTAAAGTTATTCATCATTTATTTTTGAATAGGGTAAAATTGTGTTAGCTTTGGCATGTTTGACATGTCATTCTAATTTCTTTCTCACCATCTTCAACTCTCAGCCAAGGGAATTTAGCTTTCCATTGGGTTAATGGTGTTTTTTTTTTATACTTTATTACCGTGTGATTTATAGTACTTGCTATAAAAACTGACTCCGATACAATGTCATACAATATGCTCTCGGCAATAGTATGCCCTTTGTGTTTTTTTTTAATATATCCAAGTATCTTGTTTTTTTGTGTTTCATTTTGAGCTTTCTTACACCTGCGTTTCGATGTAATTCTTTTGTAGTCACTGTCGCTATAAAACTTACAAAAATTTTATGGAAAGGTCAATATCGCGGCGGGGATCGCCATTTCAGGAACATGCGGTGATAACAAATCCCAGTACTGGATAATATTATGAGATTTTGTGGCCGAGTGTGTTAATTCACATTATTCTATTTTCAAAGAGATAAACTATGCTGCCTTGTTATTCCATAAACAGTGCTCCAAGAATAGGATAGTCCGATGCCGGGAGCTTGTCAAATCTGGATCTGGGCATGTGCCTTTTTCAAAGTTACTTGCCTGTCGGGCTCGTCTTAAAAAATCGGACAAACTAGTTTTCACGATACACAGGTCTGCAAATATCTCTATTCGATAAAACACAGGTCAAACTGTTGTTTATAGACCATAACTGACCACTATAAACAATTGACCCCCGCGGTGTTTATCACACCACATGCCCGATAATGCAGAAAACCTCTCATGCATATTCAATTAAATTTATTTTTATTCCTCTAATGTGACTGGTGGATAGCTTTGAATATAAATCAATCTATTTTTAATAACTGCTCTGATATGTGGGTGGGGTATTATAGTAATAAATTATTGATTTTTGGTTGTGTAGTTTCAGCGTATAATTTTCTTTGGCATGATTTAAATAAAGTATTGAAAACAACAATTAAGATCAATTATGTGTTGTTGTTTTAATATTTGAAATAAATTTGACTTGTTGCACTTTCTTGATATTTGAAAGCTATCATAGACTGCATTTATTTATCATATTGCCAAGTTCTCTTGGATATATTGAACAGCTTTGTAGGTTTGACATTGCCATTATTGTATGTTATAACAGCAATAATTAGAAAAGAAGTGAAAGATATATAAAATAATGTTTTAAATAAGCTCCTGCTCCCACACTGCCACAGAATCGACAGAACAGAAATGATAGTCAATAAAGAACAAAGATTAAATACAACATTATAAGTCAGGCATACTGATAGAGACATAGTCAGTTCTCCCTGAAAATCTCTCACTTCTCCCAGTCTTATTCAACTCTTAAACTTGTGATTTAGACATGCATAATGTTAAGAGGAGCTTAGTATATAACCATACATAAAAATTAATACATTTAAGTCTATATTTACATATTTCATATTATAACGCAAAGTGTATTGGTAATAAAAATCTGGGCATGTGAACAGTTGATCAGGGCAAGTTATTTTTAGCCAGGGCAAGTAGATTTTTTCAACCTACTTGCCCTGGGCTAGTCCCTAAATTTTTTTTCTTGGAGCACTGATAAACCGCGGCCCGCTTCAATGTAGACCTGTCCCTATGAATAGTCTATGAAAGCGCTCCTATAACTCGAACTGAATGACGACTGGTTTAAAATAATATTCACGAGTATCATATTTTAAACTGATAAACAAGCAGGTCAGTCAATCCGGTGTCATCGTAAATAATAACCCGTCCACTGTTTATATTTCGGTAGGAAGTTGAAACTATTGATACGCATGCATATTTTTTGTATTGCATAACCAATATTTTCATTACTTTTTGTGACGCAAGCTGTTTATTTTAATTGCTTTTTGTTTTTTTAATTGTGTAAATACGCAAATACGCATCTTATCTGGAGCTTTGTAAGCAGTTATATCGGATTAATTACACAATAATGGAAATGGAAACAATTGTAGTTGAAAGTAGCGAGTAGACAAAGGGCCATCCTTAAAAAAAATATTTGTTTAATTATTGTGCTTCTTCTCAGTATTTTTCATGTGGGTAGCTTTTTTTTGGCCAAAGTTTGATTTTGCATAGTCTTTTTAAAGAAAAATGAACAGAAATCATGATAAAAAAATTAAACGCTATGAAAGTCAATACAAATGTTTGTGTAACTTTGAGTGAGAAGGTAGGAAGGAGTACAGAAAAAAAAATTTACTTTAAGGACTTCCTAGTCCATGTTAAAAATAACAAATACCATAATAAATATATATATATGTTTATAGATTCATGACTAATAACAATACACTATCATGTGAACAAAACATATCTTAAATACTGGTTACATAAGCATACAATTTATAAATGTTTGAATCATAATGTTCAAATCCTAAATTTAATCACTTGTTTATAATTTACTTTTAAACAAGAGAAGGGTTGACCAAGGAAGTATTTTTTTTGAAGCACGTCTTAAAGTCCAACTGCCATTAAAAAATGTCGAGACCCTTTTTTCGAAATACAGTCATCAATGCATCAATAAGCGGGGTAGTGGTCTTATGGATAGAATGTTGGCCGCTCACATTAGAGGTTGCAGATTCGATCCCCAGCTTGACCAGATGCCTCTCATAAAACAACACTCAGTACTGGTTCTATCCAGGAAGCGGACTCGAGAGAGAGATTCAAATAAGCTCTGAACTTTCATCGCAATCGAGCTAACAGAAATAAGTATAAACTAATGCATTGTTTTTTTTATAATATTGCAAACTAATAAATCATTGTTTATAAATTTAATTGGCAAAAAATATATGTTCAAAAAGTGTTTGTTATATGCATAATACTCCAACTGCCAAAAATTCTTTACACATGGATCTGTTTTAATTCACCATAAGCAGATAGCCAAGTGTAGGGTTGTAATTCATTATCAGCAGATAGCCTACTGCAGCATTGTAATTCACCATAAGCAGATAGCCAAGTGTAGGGTTGTAATTCATTATCAGCAGATAGCCTACTGTAGCATTGTAATTCACCACAAGCAGATAGCCAAGTGTAGGGTTGTAATTAATTATCAGCAGATAGCCTACTGTAGCATTGTAATTCACCATAAGCAGATAGCCAAGTGTAGGGTTGTTATTCATTATCAGCAGATAGCCTACTGTAGCATTGTAATTCACCATAAGCAGATAGCCAAGTGTAGGGTTGTAATTCATTATCAGCAGATAGCCTACTGTAGCATTGTAATTCACCATAAGCAGATAGCCAAGTGTAGCGTTGTAATTATATAGTCTCCTCTTACAAATATTTACTACACTGGCAGTTCAAGCTCTTGCTCAAGACAAATGACTTATAAAAAGTCACTATTTCTGACCTTGAACCGCCAAGTGTGATATTGACCTTTGAGCTACAGACTTGAGTTTTACATACAATTCTTCAACTTATGAACATTTGTGCTAAGTTACTTCAAAATCTTATTATAGCCCAGACAGAAGCATATACCTCAAACCACCATTTTGTTGAGCTCATCACAAAAGCTGGATCTATGCCCAAGGGCTACAATGTTAGCCTGCCAATACATACCTGTGATTGAAACTTGTTTCATTATGGTGAACATTGGGGACTGGTGGTTTAGAAAATGAGCCAAAATGAAATATAATATACCTATTTCTGAATTTCAACCTCCAAGTGTGACCTTGATATTTGCGCTATAACCCTGGGCCTTGTGCATTAATATGGTGAATATTTGGGCCATGCTTTTTACAGTGGTTTACAAGATATGGTGTGGACACAAAATTTCATATCTATTTCTGACCTCGAACCTGTAAGAGTGACCATGTCAAGTTGACCTTAGAGCTACAGACTGAGTCTGCCACTCGTGTCGACACATTTATTTGTTATCGTGAACATTTGTTCCATCTTATTCAAAATTCCTAATGTTGTTTACAAGATATGAAGCAGACACAAACTTTTTTATCTATATGTGACCTTGAACATTTAAGTATGACCTTGATATTTCAGTTACAGATCCGGGTCTTGCATGCAACACATTGTCTGATTATGGTTAATATTTGTGCTATGTTATTTCAAAATCTTTCAAGTAATCATTTTCTTTGCAACTATTTTAGACCTTTAACTTATAAGTGTGACCTTGACCTTTGAGTTAAGGATCTAGGTCCTTACTCTCTAACACATTCGCCTCATTACATTTACCACTGTCATTGGCTCCGGACTACTTAAGGCTTCATGGGACTTTCCAGTCACATAATCACTGCCATTTCAAATACATGTGTATTAATAGGGAAATGGCTTTGCTTAAAAACAAGAAAATAGATCATCATTTATTTGTGTAAAAGCTACTTCATTGCTTTTGTTTTAATGTAAAAAGTGCTGCTTTGTTTCTAGTTCTATTGTCTGGTTTCAACAATATGCTTACAACTGCATAAGCTGATGCTTACAACTGCATAAGCTGTAATTACTAAGTTTCGTCAAAAATCTTGACATTTAGCCTGTTGCAGAGGTGAATCAGTGTAACAAACAATAACTCTGCAAAGGAAATTGCTAGGTCCTGTGCGCAGCACTTCATCTCATTATAGTGAACATTGTGCCAGGCTACTTTAAAATCTCTCAATCCATGAGAAAATTACAACCTGGAAAAGATCGGAATGATGGACACACTATTGAGCTTACAGAAGCAGGCTCAGTCTATCCTTGAACTTGATATCTCCTTAACCAGGTATATTAACCTCCAACAAAAAATGTCAATGGAAAGTGTCACATGTCCCCCAAAATGGTCTGTAAAAATAACAATTTATTTTATAATAGGTAGGAATAATTTATATATATCCATGAATATCAAGAGTAATGCACTAATGTTTCAGACTATACACCCAATTTCATGTGTTGTTTTTTTTTTACATTAATATGTGACCTTGACCTTTGTGTAACCTTGACATGTGATGTAAAAGTCTCGGTATTTATTATGGTAAATGCCCACCCTTCAAGCGGCTATCGAGCAGGGTGGAAGCCTCCTGGACAAGCTCCAGCATTTTAAGTAGGTCATTTGATGTTTATTTTTTCTCCTTATCATGTTAGTGTAAGTCTGTATAACTTTCATTGATGAATGATTTTAACCAGATCGCAAGATCGTCATCAACATCTCATCTACTTTACATGGATGGATTTTTTAATACTGCATAACATGATTTTAACGTGGCCCTAGACAGGATTGTTTAGATGTAACCAACAGAGCACAAGGAAATAGCGGTGTACTAAGCATCAACAAATGGGATACCTACCAACGGAGAACCTAACCACCAATTTCAAGATTAATCATCAACAAGACTATTCATCAACTTTAGCTAACCTCCAACTTCTAAACAATGACTTTCTCGACCAGAAACAACAATTCAACTTTAACTGCAGTTCCAGCTAGTGGCGCAACACTGGGAGAAGTAGCGACCCTGCCGATGCTGTCCACTGGCAAAATAATCATCTTTGTATTGCAAGGAGCGAGGGTAAATAAATACTACAACAACAATGGTAAATGCAGGTGACACATCATTATATGCTGATCACTTGTGTCAAATTATTTTAAAATCCCTCCATGTAAGACAAAGTTACAGAACCGACATGAAATATCAAATAATTGAAAGTGTGACCTTGACCTTTGAGGTAAGGTTCTAGGTCTTACAAGCAACATGTTGTCATGTCATGTTGATCAATTGATAAATTAAGTCAAAGTTTTTTTGACATTTATCCATGTATGACAAAGTTACAGACTGGACTTTAAATCTTAAACAGACTCAAATTGTTGTCAGACAAACTCAAAGAGTTGTCAAACAAACTCAAAGTGTGACCTTGATCTTTGAGGTACAAGTCTGGGTCTTACATGTGACACATCATCCTGATCAATTGAGCCAATTTAAATCCCTCCATATACGACAAAGTTACAGACCAGACATGAAATATCAAACAAAATTAATTTGTGACCATGAGCTTTTTGAAAAGGTTCTGGGCCTTACAGTGCAAGACCCAGGTCCTTTTTAAATGTCAAGCAACACGCAACACTTCTTCGTGTCATGTTGAACTGAGCCAAATGATTTTGAATACATGTGTGACAAAGTTATAGACCGGAAACGAAATTTCACACAAACTCAACATGACCTTGACCTTTAGAGTACAGGTGTGAGTCTTTCACACAAACGTCGGTCATGTAATGCTGATGAATTGAGCCGAGGGTTTTTGAAATTTATCCATTTTAACTAACTTATGTATAAAAAATTAAGTGACAGTCATTTTACTGGTTATTTTTATTATGAATTATCACCAATCATCACAGTGACTAGACGGGGAATCAAACTTGGATTGACAGAGGCAATACTGAAGAGGCTGGAACCGACTGACAATGTCACATTATCCAAGTGATAACCAATCTTTTTAACGCCACTTTGCTTCTTGTTTTCACTTCAACAAAACATCAAATAAATGAGTCTAAAAATCATATTAATGTAAAGAACAGACACAGCTGATCAGGCTACATGATAAGTGGACAAATACAGACCGAGAAGTTACTGTCACATTTTAACTGAATTGGTCAACTCGAGTGGCGAGTGAAGTGGGATACTTACTCAAACCCGAAGAATAATCCACTTGTAGCTATAATCAATGTACACGTGAAATAAAATATCCCTGTTTGTCTTGCCATCATTATCCTTCCGTTACAACAGAACTTGTTTTTTCCTGGGAATACTTCCCATTTTCTCACTTTCTTAGTCATTTTACTCTCTTGTTTTGATGGAGAATCAGACGAAACCGGCTGATAATGTTGTCCCAACATAACTAATGTCCCCATCACAAAAACTGAAATAAGTACCCATCTATTAAGTTATTTTTTTGACCAAATGCCACTGCTTAATCACTAAATGTAACTATTTTGCCCATCGGATGAGTAATTTCGTTAATTTATGGTAAAATGGAGATCTATCACTGAAACGAAAATAATGTTGATATTCTCATAATTAATGCGCATGCGCAGTTTGCTAAGTTGAATAATTTCCGTAATAATAAACTATTAAATTCTTTTTTGCTGAATATGTAGTACACAATAATGTGTTAAATTTAATTAGAAATCGTTAAATTAGTATTTTGTTTTAAAATATACATTTTAAAAGCAATGCAGCGGGCAAATTAGTGTTGACCTTGACTTTCATAAAAAGATGGCTGCGCCCATGGAATCAAAACAAGGTTTGGTATCACCAAAAAATAGCACTATTCAAATTGATAATCAGCAATCAGCGAGCGGTGATGAAACAAATAAAAACAACGGTAACCAACACAAGTCTTTAAGTATTGAAGAGAACTGATAAAATCCTATAAATATGAGATAGATTTTAATAAATATTTCGACGTGCTAACTATAGTGGGTGGGGAACATATAATGACTTACAGAGGTTTCGTACCACTACAATTTCGTACTAAATTAGAAGGTTTTGTACCACATATAGATAAATGCATAAACTTTATAGTGTTTCACATCATGAGTAGTTGTCACAATCATATATTTGTAATTAGTGTGTGATAGTATTGGATTATTATTTGGGGTTGCAGCGTGACTATAAGATATATCCCTTGTATACCTAATATCAAGATATACCTATTACCTGGCTTGCCCATATAATAACAATCTGGAATAAACATGCCCAAAGCTCCAACTTCCATAAGCGCCGGCATTTGTTTGCATTTCGTAACGGTAACTGTTTTTTACTCGGCACACTTAAGTAACTATTAATATTTAGTATTGTTGTGCGACATATTGCACGTCTCTAAGGAGCCTTTTGACAATTTTTATTTTTGTGTCTCACGAGGACAGCAGATCAGATATCCAAATAATAAAAATGCTGTCCATCCACGCCTTATCATATCAGGCTATATAGTATCGATGCCATTTTTTACATAGTTGAAAATTGTTTAGACTCGTGGTATTAGGTATGACTTATATATATACTTTTATTTATATATTTATTATATTAACATAATTGAAACAAGAAAATATCAGTGGAACCGATGGATGCTCCCCAAGTGAGTGTTTGCCTCTGTACCGGCTACTTGTTTGAAGAATACCAAATTGTATAGCAGGAACAATATGTGGCTCTGCACTTCACAGAACTATTTCGCAAATCATTTAACCAGAACAAAATGACAATATGCGCAGATCCTAGCTAGTTTTACAGAATTAAAACCAGAGGTTGTAGGGAAATAGCATCATGACAACAATATTCACATCTCCACTTGGTAATGATGCATCCTAGCAAGTTTCATAAAATTCCAACCACAGGTTGTAGAGAAATAGAGCGGAAAAGAATTTGGTCACATACTGAATCAAATGGCCATAATTCTGTGAAAAATCATCGAACCGAAACACAAACATAGCAAGTTTCATAAAACTCCAATGTGAGGTTGTAGAGAAAAAGCACAGACAATAATTTGGTCACAGACTCAATGAAAGGGCAATATCTCCATGAAAAATCATCGAACCGAAACACAGACAAAATGTGCATCTGCACTTAGTAATGATGCATCCTAGCAAGTTTCATAAAATTCCAACATGGGGTTGTAGAGAAATGGCAGACAATAATTTGGTCACAGACAGAATCAAAGGGCCATAACTCCGTGAAAAATCATCAAACCGGAACACAAAGACAATATGCGCATCTGCACTTGGTAATGATGCATCCTAGCAAGTTTCACAAAATTCCAACATAGGGTTGTAAGGAAATAGCGTGGACAATAATCTGGTCACAGACTCAATCAAAGGGCCATAACTCCATGAAAAAACATCAAAAAGAACACATAGACAATATGCGCATCTGCACTTGGTAATGATGCATCCTAGCATGTTTCACAAAATTCCAACATGGGGTTGTAGAGTAATAGCGTGGACAATAATTTGGTCACAGACTCAATCAAAAGGGCCATAACTCCGTGAAATATCACCAAACCGGAACTCATAGATAATATGCACATCTGCACTTAGTAATGATGCATCCTAGCAAGTTTCATAAAATTCCAAAATAGGAATGTAGAGAAATAGCACGGACAAGAATTTGGTCACAAAAAGAATCAAAGGGCCATAACTCCATGAAAAAGCATCGATTCGGAACACAAAGACAGTATGCGCATCTGCACTTGATAATGATGCATCCTAGCAAGTTTCATAAAATTCAAACCTGAGGTTGTAGATAAATAGCACGGACAAGAATTTGTTCACAAATAGAATCAAAGAGACATAACTCCATGAAAAATCATCGAGCCGGAACACAAAGACAGTATGCCCATCTGCACTTGGTATTGATGCATCCTAGCAAGTTTCATAAAATTCCAACCAGAGGTTGTAGAGAAATAGCCCAGACAAGAATTGGTGACAGACGCATGCACGGACGAAGCGGCGACTATATGCCTCCTCCCTTTTGGGGAGCATAATGAATGGGAAACATGTATCAAAGTATTAAACAAAATAAAGTTTTAAGCACTATATATATATATCTATATATATATATATTATATCATTTATTTTCATTATTCACTTTAATCACTATTCATTTCATATATGATATATGAAACCTCCTCATGTGGTACGAAACAACCCGGTACTAAATTGTAGTGGTACTAAACCTCCAACAACCAATAAAATCTGGGGTTTACAGTCAAAACAGCCCGTAACCAAAATGGCTCCATATATATACCATATAGACGCCTTTGGACACCTCTAATATAGAAGGCTTTTGAATTTTGAAATAAAACATATGTTCACCATAATCAGACAATATGTTGTAAGACCCAGGTCAGTAGCTGAAAGGTCAAGGTCATACTTTGAGGTTCAAGGTTAGAAATAGGTAAAAAAAGATCTTGTCCACTCCAGTATCTTATAACCCACATGATATATTTTGAAATAACATGACACAGAATGTTCAACATAATAAACCTAGGTCCATAGTTCAAAGGTCAGGGTCACACTTGGAGATTTAAGGATTGAAATAGTACACAATTTTATGTCCACTTCATATTTGTAAACCACTTGATAGATCTTGAAGTGATATGGTACACCACTATCAGATGATGTATTGTGCACAAAACCAAGGTCCATAATTCAAAAGGTCAAGGTCACACTTAGTGCTTCAATGTCAGATATAGGTGTAATATTTTGTGTCTGCTCCATATTTTATAAATGACTTGGCAGATTTTGAAAACGTGGTTCAACAAATGTTCACCATTATAAATGAGACAACATTCGCACATAAGTCTGTACCGGTGGATTCAACATTGTACAAGCTCTTTGGCATCTAGTTTTTAAACATTGACTGTGAAAAAAACTTACACAAGTTATGCCTGATGTTATCCCATGTAAATCTGGTATTAAGCATATGCAGATAAACTGTCTTACTCAAGGACTAGACACAACACATGGCTCAAGTTGGGGATGAAACCCACAACCCTGTAATGCTGTAACATGCACTTTTTGTTTGTAATAATTACATAAAGTTTCACATGTCATGCAAAAATAAAAACTTTATTTTATTTTCAGCATTACTGTTTGCTGCAACAGGATTGTCAGTGTTTATAGGGTTTGGATACACTTTGTTCAAAGCCAGAAGGCGAGACCCATTGTACTTTAAAAAGGTAGAAAGTATTTGTTATCTTATTCATTATTGTACTATTGTGTCGGTGAAGTTATATTTATGTGAGCTTGGAAATTCAATTATGAGCCATAAGGCTATAATTAATTAATTGCTGGATTATCATTCCCACCCGCTCTCTAATTTTCATGCTGCCCCGACACTTTTCATTTTCATAAAAAAAAAATTAATAAAAAATATTAATTCTCCCACCTTTTTTTAAGAAAAATTTGGATGATAATCTATTCTAGCAATTAATTTATAATGGCCTAAACTATACATATTAGCACATTCAAGCAAAATTAATTAATTCAAGGTTCAAAGTTTATTAGCAACTCGGCAAGACATATTTGCCTTTGGCCATTGACAATGATTACAGAAATATGGCAAAGACAATAATATACAGTTAAATACAATGCAAATAAATATATGATGAAAGCAGAATATAAATTAAGAAACAGTCAAAGTTTCAAGAGTAGTTTTTCTAATGATTAATGCTTCTTTGATGAGTTTTGAAAGTTTAAACAACATCTTTTTATTTACTGTTGACATGAATATATTGAATGTGTGTACTGAAGGCCATGATATATGCCCTAAATATGTTTTCCTAGTATCAGTATACCTTGTACAACATAAGATGAAATGATACTCAGATTCAATTACATTTTGATTACACAATTTACATAAACAGTTTTCTCTATTGATTCCATTAAATCTACCAGATTCAATTTCTAATGAGTGTGAACTTAACCTAAGACATGAAAACTGTTTTCTCAATGCATCATTATCTATTTTATCTATATAAACTTCGTTAAAGTTTGTATAATAATCAAATTTAGACATATTATGTATACAGGCATTCCATTCTTGGATGAATTGGTCTTATAATCGTCCCTTTAAGAATGGCAAATAGTTAACATTAAAATCAAAGTAATTTAGTACATTTGGGAGCCATACATTGTATGTAAAGGCGGGTTAACATTTTTCTTAATTTTTAACCAGAACTTTATTGAACGCTCCTTACTTATAATTGATAACAGTAGTATCCCTAATTCGCCATAGACAGTCATGTTAGGTGTTTGTTGACGGACACCCAGTATGTATTTACAGAATTATATATGTAGTTTATCAATTCCTTGTAGTTATAGACTCCCCACACTTCGGAACCATATAAAAGAATGGGCACCACCATACTATCATATACAGATAATTTGGTTTAATTCAACTCTGTCAAAAAGTGATAAAAGATTATAATATGTCCTAAGGGACAGCTAATGTTTTAAGAGCCATATTACCTGTATGAACAAACTTGACACCTAGATAGATAAAGCTATCAACTATTTCAATTCTTTCACTATTGATAAAAAAAAGTTAACATTATGCAGTTGTTTCCTTTTTTCAAAAATGCAAACTTTTGTTTTATTAACATTATTTTTTAATCCTCACTCTGATGAATAATGAGAAATATTATCAATTTGAGCTTGTAAGCTGTTGGGATCAGTTGTGAAGAGCAGGATACCATTAGCAAACAGAATTAAATACATTGACAATATATTTAAGTCATTTTCAGTCAGTGTATTAAAATCTATTTTTGTGTGCATATCATTAATGAATCAAATGAATAGTAAGGTTGAGACTGGTTCCCCTGGTTTCAATCCAAGTGAGACGTTGATAAAGTAAACATATATTTCTGAAGATAGTTTGACACATGACTTTACAACAGTATAAATTATATAGATTTAATCATAGTAATCATTTTACAGCTAATACCAGACTTTAACAGTTTGATCCGTAGAGCATCACAAATAACAATGTCAAAAGCTTTTTCATAATCTATAAATAATAATAATAATAGAACATGTATTAATAATAATGATGATATCATTTCTATAACATCTTTAACCTTTTTTATGGTATAAGAAAAAGAAATAATTCCTGTAAGAGGCCATTGTCTTGTCAACATGATTGTATGCAACTGAGTTACTTAACCCTTTACTCCATAGATACACGTTTTCCCGCACCAATCACAGAAGACCTTTGAAAACAATGCAGGACTGTTTTCCACTCTGCCAGTTAATATAAACATAATTCACACAATAATTCAAAAGCCATCTATATTAGGTATCAAAAGAGTCTATATAAGAGGTGTCTGAAGGTGTCTATATGAAGTAAAGAATTAATCCTTTCTTCACATCATAGTTTTCATTTGTTATACCTAATACTTGTTGTTATTTTGTGATATGATAACTGTATCAAAAACTTAATGAATCATATTCTAAGCTGATTGTGTAAACTTAATTAGAACTTTACATTAGGCCATAATAAATTTATTGCTTGATTATCTAATGATCTTCCCCGCCCGTCCCCTCATTTTCATGCAGCACCGACCCTTTTTGCTTTCATAAAAATATATAAAAAATATAAATTAATTTATTTTTTTTTAAAAAAAAGTACAAAAAATAATTAAATAAATTTGTTAACTGGTATGTACACATCCGTGTTCTATTGACATATTTTCTGTTTTATTTGACTGATACTCGTTTTTACTTATAAACATCAAAAATGGCCAAAGGCAAGTTTTTTTGCTATATTGCCACTAGAAACTTGTTTGATTTAATATATAATGTATATATAATTATGTATGTGTATAATTTACAGATGTTGAAGGGAGATGTAGAGTTGCCAGAGAATGGGATTGCCCTAGCAACAAAGGCTCTAATCTGGGGCTCTGTTTTGTCAGTCACAAGCTTTGGTGTCCTGCTATTCGGTACATCTAAACTACTCGGTGTAAAGGATGTAAGTAAATTTATATATATTTGATACATAACATGGGAAAAATTGTGTTTCATATTTTTATTTTATTAAACAATATGACATGAAATGATGTTAATAATTCTATATAATTATTTTTTTTATTTTTTTTTTTTAATGGGGTTTAATGCCATTTTCATCACTTTTCGGGTTATATATGGCATATCCAGTTTTATTAGTGGAGGAAGATCTCAGAATGAATCTGAGTAGAACCACCATCCTTCCGCAAGTAACTGGCAAACTTTCTTATATCACATTTTCCTTATTTTAATGCTCATTTTTTTTTTATTTAAATGGCATTATTGATGTATTTTGAACATTTTGATAGCATTGTCATGTTTGAATTGTGAAATTAGAAAAAAAAATTGATACTTGGAAATTTGGGTATGAATACATGATTTCAGAAATCTGCTTTCACTTTGGCAACAGTGTACACACTGAGCAGAAACAAAAATCTCTTATTCGACACATGACCCCTACTTTTCTCATCATATTTTGATAGTGCAGAGGTTAACAAACAGCAAAATGTAGGTTTCACTTTTTTCTTTGGGTCTCTATGAATGACAAGCCTTCAAACTTTTATTATTTACTATAGAATAAAGAACAAAAATCAGTCGTGGGGTTACACCTCTAAACATGGTGCATTAGACCACTTGGCCAAAGAGGACCCTGTTTTATACAGTTCAAAAAGAAA
Organism: Panopea generosa; assembly: GCA_029582155.1. Lineage (NCBI taxonomy): Eukaryota > Metazoa > Mollusca > Bivalvia > Adapedonta > Hiatellidae > Panopea > Panopea generosa. The sequence continues at coordinate 80,731,551 of CM055898.1, read as the reverse complement.
ATAATGCTTTTTAAAATTTGATTCCAGACATATTAATTAAACCACAATGCTATGTGTAAAGTTAGTAGGTATTGATATCACTGAAAATACATCAGCATGTTTGGAATTACAACATATATGTTTGCATTGTATATGATAATTCATTGTCAATAAATCATTAATCAAACTACTCATCTACGGATGAAGTTGTAACATATTTAGTAACCAAATACCAGTATAAGTTCATGTTTACCTGTATATTGATGGTATACTGCCACCTTATACTAACACTGTTTCTTCTACAGTTTCAAGAATTCCACGTCAAAATGAAGACATATTTTCCAAATAAGCCAACAGGAGGAAGAAGTGACTTTAAAAATTTAACTGAACTAGCTGAATATTTGGTCAGTGAGGATCGTAAAGCAGAAGTGGCAAAAAGGAAAGGTGTGAAAGATTCCTAGTATAAATGTTACGATAAAACAAGCCGTGTCGTTCAAGGGGAATTCAGGGGTGTTGGTTTAAGTTTCAGTAGAAGAGCGTAATGAATGAATCGGAGCTGGAGATTGGGTTGTCCATGATGTGAACTTGTCTGAACATGAAAGACCGCGGCGTGGTCTAGTGGTAGAGTGTCCGCCTCGCATGCAGAAGGTCAAGGGTTCAATCCCCGGCTGGGTCATACCAAAGACTTTAAAAATGGTACTCGAAGCTTCCTTGCTTGATGCTCAGCATTTAGAGGAGAGTTCTAGGTCTGGTCGGCCCGGTGTCAGTATAATGTGACTGGGTGGGGTATCATACCATGTGTCTGCGGCATGATACTCCAGTGTGACAGCGCTTAGAATACTGTCTCAAGTAGACACCGTCGCGATATGACTGAAAAATTGTTGAAAGCAACGCTAAACACCATACAACAACAACTGAACATGGAGGTGATCGCTGAACCATGAAGCTGTTGTTTGTGTTATGGTGTTCTTGAATATTTATTTGAGAATATGAGAATCTTTCATTTGATTAGGTTGAGATTATAAGTATCTTTCATGGGTTCGAGGTGTCGGTGGAAAATTGAGGTTCAGGTGTTAAATTCTGTTCCAAGGGATAATCGTTTTAGTGGAAACGAGACTGCCATAATAGTTATCCCAAGGGATAGAATTTTCCACTCACACCAAAAACCCCATAAAAGATTTTTGTTTTGCATAAAACACTGTGCGATTTTTAAAGAGTTTTATTCTGGTCTTTTTCTTGTATAGTAGCGTAGGAATACCATAGTATTAATGAATGAATACATCATATGGCGCTATGTCCTAGCGTAAGGAGAGTATAATGAGTGTGTGGAGGGGGTGTTGGATGAAAAATCTGTACCAAGTAAAAATATGTGAAAACCCTTGTCCGGCATGCAAGAAAAGTATATTGGAACTAAGTATTGTAACCAAGACTTTGCCAGAACTGTGATATTTGGGATTTAAATTATCTCGTTATCTATATGGTACACTTATGATTGATTCTGTTTCTAGTACGACTCTAACGTTTTTATATTTTGTTTAAATCAAGGAATTGTATAAAGATAAGGAAAAGCAAATGATTAAGAACTAGTGAACACTCAAATAGTCACACAAAATCTCACATAATCTAACTTTTATTTATCTTAAATTCCATTCATCTCAGGAATACAAAGCAAAGAAGTTATTTTTCTCTCCAAAACAAGACCACTGCCAGTAAATTGTGTTTAGAATTGTTAAAGTGCTTTTGATTTGCTACTTTGTATACTGCAACAGTATACTGGTAACAGAACAACACTGCTTGAATATTTTTATTCATGATCATTAAGTATGGGGAACACATCTAAGGTTACATACAACTTACATTTTCTGTGATAAAAAAATCTGAAAGCCTGTGAATTCTGTATGATTAATTTGTCAAATTTTCATCCATCAACATTTTGCCTTGTTTGCCGACCAAAATCATATTTTATGTTTCCAAAAGTATTCAACCTGTTTTCAAATATAAATTATATTTTTATTTATATCTGAAATTCTGGTTTACTTTATAAATTAACTATTAAAAAAAAGTTTTGCAACCCATTTCCATTATTAGTATTTGTGTCTTTCGATACATCATAAAACATTGTTCTTGTTTTTGTTTTTGTAATAAACACTTGGCATCAAACAGTAAATTTATGTCTTAATTTTGTTTCATTTGATGAATTCAGTTGAAAGTTACTAAACTTCAATTTACAAGCAGTGTAAATTTTTAAAGAATGAAATGTTGATTTTTATTGTTGAGGTACATGTATGTCCCCGCATGTTCACGAATTATGATAAAAAACACATCAGCAAGGAATTAGAGAATTCTTCTATAGTTCCTTGATATCAGTAAACCCTGATTTTATCAGCAAAAGACATGTTTTACCCATGGGGCACAAAATCTGGGTCATCATCATAAAAATTAGAATATTGTTGAATTTAGAATATTCACCTATAATTTATAGATGCTATATGACCATATTATGCGCTATAAAAAACTGTGGCTGGTTCTCAAAAGAAACTTCCGCCTTGTTTAAGTGCAGATATATCGAAATGTGAAAACAAAGTTTATATATTATTTTGTTATATGTATTGCAAGAGTATTCTAAGGTGCATTTGTATGGAAAAATTATGGCAAAAGAATGAAATTATTGATTAAATGTAGTAGGGGTCGGAAACTAAAACCACACTTTCACATTGTCTATTTTGTCTTAAATGTGTCCGTGCTAGTTACAATTGAATTTTTTTGGACACTTAATCCTTTACTCCATAGATACGCATTTTCCCGCACCAATCATAGAATGCCTTTGAAAACAGTGCAGGAAGAGTTCAGATTGCTTGTATAGGAATCTGAACACTTCCTGCACTGTTTTTCACTCTGTCAGCTAATATAAACATAATTCATCCAATAATTCAAAAGCCTTCTACATTAGGTGTCCAAAGGCGTCTATATGAAGTAAAGGGTTAAACGTTCACCGAAACTATGAAAGGTAATTCTACATGTTTTATTCCTTTTTTATAACATTTAGAACATAATAATTATGTATGAAAATTGGATTTTTTCTTGTTGAGTATATTATACATAACAATGATAATTATTGCTATTCAAACCGACTAGTTGTGTGTATGTAGAATCTTTCCCAGATGAGTAAAAGCACAACAGTGGATACTTGCATGGTTAGTCAGTACTTGTGAATGTGCCTGGCAGTGGGGGAATTCTTCATTCATTTTATAATAGAAAGTCACTGTTTTGTTTCTTAAATGTTTATCTGTGATATTTTAAGAAAAATAAAATTAAATGCATTATACAAGGCATTGTGTATATTATATTTATTCCAACTTGTCAGCTGACCTGAGCAAAAGCTCAGTTTTGATTATTGTGCACCTCTGAAAAGAAATGAGGGTACATTGGTTTGCGCTCGGTCTGTTGAACTGATGGTAGAACATCAGGATTGACTACGTATTTGAATGCTTGATATCAGTTATTGGAAATGAATAAGTGATATCATCTATAGATATGCATGATATCACAATTACTATTTTCTAAATCAGAGAATAAATAATGTAATATCACTTATTTGAATATGTGGTATCACCTTATGACATATTCGAATTGGTGAATGCTATTACATATTCAAATTTGACTGGTCTTCCATGAGGCCCTCAATACTGATATCAAGCATTTGAATATGTCATATCATACATTTTAATGCTCATAAAAATAACTATTAGGCCAGCATTATACTGACCAATCATTCAACCTGAATTATTGCTGCTCATTTTTAGCTCTACTGGCCGAAGGCCCTGCTACAGGGCTTTTTAAGCGAATCTTTAAAAAACATTTTCTCTGAAAGTTCAAGGCCTAGACCTTAGATATTTTACATGTAGCATTGCATGGAGGTCCCCTAAAAGGTTTGTTGAGGTCGGGTCCAAGAGGTGAAATTTAGGGCCGTCACAGGGGTCACTGTTTTACATAGAGTTATATAGGGAAAATGTTGCAGAGGCGATAGCACCTTCATTTTTCATTGAATCTTAACCAAACTTGCACAACAGTTATATAACCACAAGATCTGGGACGGGTTTTTTAACCAGCGTGAATCGATTGCAAATGCCCACGCCACAGGGCTTATAAGCATGTTTTAAGCGAAACTTTAAAAAACATTTTCTCTGAAAGTTTAAGGCCTAGACCTTAGATATTTTACATGTAGCATTGTATGGAGGTCCCCTAAAAGTTTTGTTGAGGTCGAGTCCCTGGGTTGAAATTTGGGGCCGCCACAGGGGTCACTGTTTTACATAGAGTTATATAGGGAAAATGTTGTAGAGGTGACAGCACCTTCATTTTTCATTGAATCTTAACTAAACTTGCAGAGCAGTTATATAGCCATCAGATCACGAACAAATTTTTGAACCAGCATTATTCAACCACAAATGCCCCCTGCCACAGGGCTTATAAACACATTTTATGCGAAACTTTAAAAAACATTTTCTCAGAAAGTTCAAGACCTAGACCTTAAATATTTTACATATAGCATTGCATGGTGTTCTCCTTAAATATTTGTAAAAGAGAAATTTCAAAAAAAAAATCCTCTTGGCCTCTTGTCCCCCCCCCCCCCCCCCCCCCCCCCCCCCCCCCCCCCCCCCCCCGGTGACTGGGAATCTCGGTTAATTGCTATATGTAAACATAAGTTAAAGGTCGAATCTAAGTGTCAGCTCAACTGGTTTGCTGTATACCTGTACAGTCAAACCCGTCTTAATCAGCCAGCCAAGGGAATGAACGAATGTGGCCTTTTAAGGCAGTATGTTGCTTAACACGGGTTAATTTACTGTGAAAGCATAGGCATGGAAAGCAGCAAATGTGTCTGCCTAAAGACAGGTGGCAGCTCAGTAGAGGTGACTACTTACACAGGTTTAATTGTATACTTATATTGGCAACAAAATTGGTTTAAATTAACAACGATCTGGAAATATCACAGCTGGTTATAGGGAGAAAAGGAAAGAGAAGAAAATAATAATTACGTCGGGCTTTATGCTGGTAACATATACGTACTACGTAATCTGCACATTAGTCGTTTTTTATTTCATTTTATATACAAAGTTTAACCATAATTAAATATAAACATTCTATTATAATTTTCATCTTCGTATTCAAAACACGTATGGCCAGGGGTATCAACTTGTATTCTCATTTTGTTTTCCCACATATTAAGTTATTCCCCTTCGTTTTGTCATGTTCTTGTCTTGTCACGCATCATGTCCGATATATACTTGTGCAATCGAGAAACATCGGGTATTTCCGTATCCTCCGTATAATACACTATTGCGTAGCATAAAGGCCGAGGTGATCAGATTGATACTTGTGCGGACAGTATTACAATACATTTAATTGTCGGATCCAACTATGGAATCGGCCAGTATTTCGATGTCCTTAGACCGCACAGCTTCTGGTATTGCAATTGATGGTCCCAACAACATGTGTTTAATAGTCCACATGTTGGGATCAATAACAACATCGTATTTTGTAGGAATAAAAATCAAACACTTGGCCTCCATCGATAGTCATTCTAAACAGTTTTGAAATTATACCAGGACATTTACCAACTATTTTACTTGAGAATACGCAATCTATTTAATATTACTCTTTAGATTTTGTACGTTTTTTTTTAAATCTATCGCGTCCCAGAAATATTTCGATATGCAAATTGTTTATCTTTAAAAAATATGATATCACTGGTAAAGTCTTTCTGAATTAAACGCTGATTTACAAACTTTAAAGAAATTTGATACACCATGTATATGCATGACTATCATAAGAACGGCTCTGCGATACGCAGTTCCACCTTGGAGCCCTCGGTTCAAACAGGACGATTTATCAACCGGATGAATTTATCGATGACTTTCCCTTAGTGATGGTAGCAAGAATCTTGTGCCTAAGAAATTGTACCCGTGTCAATTGGTTGGGTATTTTTCGTTAAAATACTTAAAATGAGAATATTGGAACTTTTTCATAAGTTTTGCCAAGTTTGGACGACATTGGGTTTAATGTTGCATGAATATATAAAAAATTGAAGATGCGTAGTTATACATTGCAACACATGGATAAACTTGTCAAAAATGAAGGGGTGTCATCAAACCATCGAAATTGTAAACAAGCAATCTGGTCAGCCCCATGTTTTTTTCCTGCATATTTGTACCATACGTTTGGTAACGATCTCATTAAGAATGTGAGCAACAGAGTGCACACAACTGTTAAATTAACGGGCAGACAGAAGAACAGATACACGAACGAACGGACAAAGGACGTGTACACATTTCTAATTTCTCGGACACAAGGATCGTACTGCTGGCAACACTAAGGGGAGGTAATTGGTATGCCAGACTTCAATCTTAATTTCGCATTATCCACTTATGTTCTATTTGCTTACTTAATACGATAATCCCATATTATATACACTATAAGTTTAATTTATGTTTATGTATACATCGAGTGTTCATACTTTAATAAGACGCTAAACAATTATCACGTATTTGATTTTTTTTTCAATATCATTTTTCTTTTATTTGCTGAAATTGAATACTCTTTGTTAACAGCAATAGTATTTCGAAAACGTAAATATAAAAAAATAATCCTTCGTTTTGACATTTAAACCTTATTCCGGTATATGTGATTATTATACACGGGCAGTGAATGGTCTTTTTATATATTTAAGTATTCATTTGCCATTGAATTGATTACTTCATCAATAACGCAATATACCATCTAGCTGCTCAATAAAACCGAATATGGGGTACATCAAATATCAACCCTGGTTTTGAAAGAGACATTAACAAAAGAGGAAAATATAAATAAGCTCAATTCAAATATGCTTACAGGGCCATTGTTAATCGAATCTGACACCGGGTCTGTACTTAAATAGAATACATCAAAATTGGCATACATGGCATTAAGGCGTTTATTGAATAACATACGAAGTTTCCTCACCGTATCCGGTAAAAACGTAAAAACTTCAAATACTGTACTAACTTGAACGTCAAATGTATTGATTAAAGGGAAAGACAGTTTACACCGTAATCTTCGACTTTTGTGTTGTTTAAAAGCTATATTTCGTATTTTTTTATTATATAATGGACGATGCGTTAGTCGGGGATAATTTATATCTTCCCATTCAATAGCTTGAAACAAAGAAACAGTAAATTGCATTTCTGCTATGTGTTTGTAAACCTCACATTACAAGAGATATATATTTTTAAAACAAACATTGTATTGATTTTCATTATTTAATATAATATGTATAGGTGATACTGTGTTATATATAAGATATCACGATAGATGTGTACATAAAAACCGTTTGAAGACGATGAATATGAAAAAGACGGAAGAGAAAGTGGATGAGGAGGAAGAAGAAGACTATGGAAGAGGAAGAAAAGATGGCATAAGAAGGAGGAGGAGGAAAAAGAAAAACAAAAAGTGGAGGAGAAAAAAGAAAAAGATGGAGTAGCCTGAGAAAGAGGAGCCCGAGATTGAAAAAAGAAGATTGGGCGGGGGGATGAAAAAGAAAGAAAAATATGGAGAAGAAAAAAAGAAGAAAATGAAGACGAAGGAGGAGGAAGAAGAAAGCAAGAAGAACAAATAAAAGAAGAGGGAGACGATGAAGAAGAAAATGAAGATGGAAAGAAGAAGAAGAAGAAGAAGAAGAAGAAGACATAATACATATTTCAACATGTTTAGTCTTCGTATATAATATTGTTTGACATGTTTACATTTTATTTCGCTATATAAAGGGCATAAAAATATATAATAAAATGGCATTCGTCTTCAACGTTCATATCCCCAAAAATAGCATACTAGTACATATTCACGTCTTCTCTATCTTTGTCTACCTTCTTTTTATCTTTCTGATAAATCAGACCCACAAATACACACTTTCTTTTCATTAAACTACTTGATGAATTACAGAAGTTTCATAAATTGTCCATGTGTTCGTCAAATAAAGACACGGATGACTGTGCATATTCCAGCATTTGGACAATGATGTCCCAAGTTAATCAGCTTATATGTGCCCTGTTTTTTAAATATTATTTTTGGATGGATCACTGGTTATTAACTTACATGTTCAGCGTGCATTCCATACACCCTGAATATGATTAGAGATTCAAAGACCCTTGACATAATTATTATTTTCCCGGTGCACAGAACTAACGGCTTTACCTCTGCAAAGGGTGAGATATCCTATAGGACACCCTGCACGTATGTGGATCCACGGGAGTGTATTTAAAAACAAAAAAAAAGAACGTGGCTCCAATGGGAATCGAACCACTACCTCCAGATCCAGGAACGTGTATGTTAACTATTAGACCACATCAATTTAAAATATATAAACATGCAAAAAAATTGGAACAAAATTTCTCTGTTATGGACTTCACGCACGACATGATTATTTTAGGAAATACTCCAGAAGACATACAAAAAAAGCCTGGACTTACTAAAATACATACTGTAGTAAATGAAGTTTAGATGTTAATACATTAAAAACGAAAGATATGTTTTTTAGGAAAAGGGGAACTTTATTAGATAATGAAAAGTTTACTTACAATGGCACTGATTTAGAAAATATTAATGAATTTAATCATTTGGAAACCATTTTTAACTATACTGGGACATTTGCAGCTAACAACCAACAGTTAATTGGTAAAGCCTTAAAAGCCTTAAATGTGTTGTTGATTAATTGTCGTAAATATAAAATGAAACCTAAAATATTATGCCAGTTATTTGATGCGTTTGTCGGGTCAATATTGGGGTATGCATCTGAATTATGAGGCTACACCAAATTGAAAGATTGCATATAAAATTTTGTTAACAAATACTCAACATTAGAACTAGTACATGCTCATCGGCTATATATGGCGAGTTGGGTAGATGCCTTTTGTACATAGCACGCTATATTAGAATTATAAAATTCTGGTACAAATTGATAAATACAGATAATATCATTTTACAGAAAGTATACAAACTTGCGTATGATGATTGTATAAAAGGTAAAAAGAATTGGTTGTCTAATGTTAAACAAATGTTATCTGACTATGGCTTTGGATATATTTGGGAAGATCCCTCAATGATTGTCATTAATAATTTTATTCATGTATTTAAACAAAGATTTATTGACAGCTTCCTACAAAATTGGTATTCAAATAAATCAAATAGTGGTGTGCTAGAATTAAACGTCTTTTGCCTACGAACAATATGTTATTTGAGAACATATATTTGTAAAATTCGATTATCGTCACATTCATTAAGAATACAAACAGGACGTTATGCGAAAAATAGAACTCCTAGAAATGAACACTTCTGTCTATATTGTAATTCGCAGGATCTAGAAGATGAATTTCATTTTATTTTTATATGTCTCTGCTATTTAGATTTAAGACAACAATATATAAGCAATTATTTTTCCAGAGACCCAGTATGTTTCGATTCATAAAATTATTACAGTTAGATAATAGAAATACTCTTTTTAACCTAGCAAAATATATGAAATGTGCTTTATCTATTAGATTGTCTTTGACACATAGTTGAACGTTGTCATCCTCATTTAATTTCAGCAATCGAACACTATATGAATGAATGAATATATATATATATATATATATATATATATATGTGTGTGTGTGTGTGTGTGTGTGTGTGCGTGCGTGTTTCCAAGTGACATGATCTAAATATATTTGTTAACATGTGTATAGATATGACGATGTATGTACTATGTATACGTCAAATAAAATATAGGTTCTGTTCTGTTCTATTAATTCAGTTATTGATATATTTTTATATGTATTTAAAATGTTGTTTGTTACATGTGGTGTGAACATGGAATCTTCCTTCCTGTTGGCGTCAAATAACTTATAATGTGTTGGTACGCCGTAAAACCCCATTCATTCTTCGTTTTTGTTTTTTTAATGGGGTTTAACGCCATTTTCAACATATTGCAAGTTATATATGGCATATCCAGTTTTGCTTGTGGAGGAAGACCTCAGACTGAGTAGAATCACCATCCTTCCACAAGTACTGGCAAACGTTCTCACATAAAGTTTTGGAGAGAGGGAACTCGAACCTACGACCTTAGCGGTGAGAGATAAGTGATCTTGAGACGGCGCCTTAGACCACTCAGCCCGGAGGACCTTTCCCCATTCATTTATTCTTTCATTCACACACACATTAGCACGTATATATTGAAATACTGCCGACGGGCTATGCTGCACGTGAACAAACGACATTATTAACGGGTAACTAGGCAATGCACACGAGTAGCTGGTTGATATATGATTGCCCATAATCTGCCTGCGATCACATGCACAAAGGAGGGTTTATCTAAGTGATACACTGTAAATAATCAAACTAAATATTTGTTTTATCAGTCTTATGTTTTAATTTAGTAACTTCATTTATTTTGTGATAATCTTACTTCTGTTTGAACGTGTGTCATTTGTCATTGTTCAAATACTTTAATTTGTTTACCCTTCATTGCATGGTTTTATTTGTTTTTAATAAAAGTGACTCGTATATAAACTATTAATCACCAGAACGGATGGCGTTTTTTCTATTTTTTGTTTTTTTATAAATACCTCTCCCACTGTTTGTTTGCTTTTGGTCCTCAAATCATCAGATTCACTCGCACAAAATTGGATACAGATACAAATATTGTTAAAAGATGGATGATGTAACGAAATGAAGTGTTTCTTTTAAGACCTGTTTCTCATTTCTTGTTTTTACGGAATTGTGATAAAGTTTTTTTTTTTTTGTAAGAATCACATATGAGTTAACTTAGATTCTTGGGTTCTTTGTTTAACGAATTATTTCACGTTTGTCGTCTTGTTGTACGATGGTTTTTAGCAGTTAGTTGTAAGTCGGTGTCACCGGAGGGTCGAGGGTCAAATAACTACCATGTTAGTTGCCATAGACAGAGCATTGGGACCGCGATTGGATGGTCGAGGGTCATATCAATAAAATGTTAGTGATAGAGCATGGGGCCGGGATTAGATGTTCGAGGGTCATATTACGGCCACGCTAGTGGTGGTGCATGGGACCCAGGATTGGAGGGTCGCTAGTGATAGAGCTTGGGGTCCGGTCATGATTGAGATGGGTCATGGGGCATAAGGTAGGATGGTCAATGGTTAAATCACGACAATGCTATATATAGTCACCGAGCATCGAGCACAGGATCGGGGGCCGAGGGTCAAATCATGACCATGCGTGTGATGGAGCATTTGGGCCGAGGTTGAGGGTCAAATCACAACAATCTTAGTGATGGAGTACGGGAGTCTAGAATGGGAGAGTTGAGGGTCAAATCCAAAATCACATTAAAACTAAGATAAAAATTGCATTTTCATATGATTTGAACATTGTTTCGGTTTCTCGCTTAGCGTAGTCACCAATGGTTTATTTATGTTCAGGATTATAATGATAACGTCTATGTCAATAACTAGGCACATTGTAATGACAATACTTATTGTCATAAACACTTGAAATAGGGATTTTACAATAACTGTAAAAGATAACAATATTGATATTGATTTTTTAAACTTAACTTACAATCATGAGAAAAAAATGTTAATTCAGTGAATTTATACAGAATGTTTAGATTAATAGAATGTTTTGTTGTCAAAAGTGTAATCACCTGGTATGTAAACGGGGCGTTATACACATCCCGACATAAGGATATCGAGTTTTTTTTTTTAAACGACTTAAGTTGTTATTGAAAATCAATTACGTAAATCGAGTCATCTTCTACTTCTACGTTTGTTCTTTTTACAGTGTTCTCTTTTTTCATTTACTTCTGTAATGTTCCGTTGATTTACAGTTTTAATCTAAATGGTAATGTCACATACAATAATTGATTGTCTGTTAAAAGCACACAGCCATTCTATTGACACTTGTCAGTCCATTTTG